>JAWWEO010018924.1:0-18953 GCA_035582975.1 Ormyrus labotus | reverse complement strand
TTTTTTTAGCTTTAAAAATGTGGCACCATCGGCATAGAGTGAGGGCACACTACAATTTGATCTTGAGGAAGAGGCTCTACATACAATTTCGATAGAACTTCACTTACAGGTAAGTTCGTTTAATCGATCAATTTTACATTATGCCGGCCATCGAGATCAAAACATCGACGAAAGAAAACGGATCCAATAATGAACACAACACCAAAAATTTGCAAAAATTTTTCAATATAACTTTAGATTTAATTATAATATCAATCTGTATTTTACTATAACTTTTATAGATAAAAATATTTTTCAGCAATTTTCTTCTAATCGATAAGTTTTGATCTCACCTCAAATGAGATAAATTAGAATTCTGTGAAATATTCCGTCGTATATAGGGTTGACAATAACAAACTTCGATCGATTAGCTAAAAAAAAGTTAAACTTTTGAAAATTTAAGCATTACTCTGAACAAACTTGTCTTTTCTTATATTTTAATTATTATTATTTTTTGCGATAGTACAATAAATATTGTCAGGAAAGAAAGTCTTGAAAATTTTCAATTGATTAAAATACTTAAGTTAGTAGTCCAAGTTAACTAAAACTTCAGTAAATCACCAGCATTGCGTAATCCCAAGCCTCTTAATTAAAAAAAATCAGGATTAGATTTCCTTCGAATCCGCGCAGGCAACGATTTCCGAGCCTGTCACGCAGAGTCTTCGCGTTTCTCGGCGGCCGCTCGGCTGCTACCTCTCATTCAAATCACCCCGGCCAACTTATAATCTCCGCCGTGTCCATAAAAAGACACACACACACGTACAGCGCTCGAGCCGCGTCACGAAAGCTCACGGAATTCGAATAGCTGTGTAATAAGCTCTAAGGGGCAATGGGTTCGAGCTCGTGCACGAGCTTCAGGTCATTGCAACTGTAAAAAGGAAATTTTAAATTTAAAAATAGAGGCGGAATTACGAAGGAAGGAATTCGTTTAGATAATAAATCGGAGAGAAATGCTGTATTTTTTTTTTCAGAGTTTTAATTGACACGAATAACGTAGCAATTTTTAAGTATGGCAAATAATGTACTGCGATCAATAAGATGCGAAGAAAAAATATTTTATAATGTTTCGCACGAATTTCGCTTCTTTTCTTTTCTTTTTTTCTTCTTTTTTTTTAATACACTGCAAAAAGATAAGGTTGTTTTGTTCCAAATTTCATAGCAATTAAGAAATGGAGATGAAAATAAACAAGGCAATCTTTCTTAAAAATTATCACTCCTTATTTCTTGAGTGATTATGGCCTTTATTAGAATTAATGAACTTTACTATTCACTGTATTGATTCCAATTGAAATTCCTTAACTACTAAAAAAAAAAATCTGTTATTATAAATTGTAACGGGAAGCTTATTACATCCGTTGCAACGCTGCAGCACTTGCAAGCTGCAGCTTTTTACCCCTCCGTTGATGTTTCTCCGGCTTGCTGAAACGAATAAAGTCGAGGAGGGCGGTATCCGAGGAATAAACCAGCGCAACGAATTAAGTAATAAAAGTAAACAAGACTGCTCTATGGAAAAATTGGCCTTTCTTAGGCTCGATTGCCACGAGCACGTATCTTATAATTGCTAAAGCCCGTTGACCACTGCAAAATGAAGCATTTTTTCTATTACCTTATAAGTAAACGCATTTACCTACATATTTAGCCATTTTTTTGACAGTGCATGTATACGGATTTGAAATAAAGCAGAGTCGCTTAATTATATTCTAACTGAATTCCGTAAAGACAAAAACGTGAGCTTGATTTAGCTTTCTGGAATTTGTCTAGTTTTCATTGCCTCGGCGTAAATTACACTAGAAGAAGGCAACAGATCGTCGACGGTGTAAAGTCTAAGCGACGTGCTTTATCATCCGTTGTTTTGAAATATTGCACACTATGCGCGTATATTAATGCTCGAGGATATCTTCCACATTAGGCGAATTCACGCCTGAGCCTGATGATAATTCGTATTTCGGTATAAACCAGCTCCGCGTAGATTATTTGCACTTAGACCCACATAGTGCGTCACTATGTAAGACCTATTTTGCGGTAGACGGTTTCCCTTGGCTGGTCTTGGTCGTTCATAGCATTTCCTGCAATAAATCTTCCTTACAGTTCTGCCGGAAAAGCAGAGTACGCAGGTTAGAACAAATTTCTACCTGGGATATAATATTTTTAAATTATTCAATTATTAGTTAGGTAAGATAATGTGAAAAAATGTACAAAGTTAACGTTTTAACAAAACTGCCCTATCATTCGACGTTCCAGTTTTTCGGGTCCAATTACACAAATTGCTCAAAGTTCTGTTTTACATAATGGATCACTTGGCAGATATTTAGCCCTTTTCTCTTTTCAATTTAACTCGAAACACCTAAAAATTAGATAATCATATATATCCGTAAACTCGACTCGCCATTATCGAATCCACTAAATTTACTCATCAGTCAAGTCTTTCCAACGACATCGCCGATTTTCGGCGCCGAAATATTGTATCTCAACAGCTCGAGCGAGCCTAAATCCTTCGGACCCGATCGATGTTAACCAAAGCTCACGCGTACACAAGGCACAGCGAAGCTCAGAGAGGCACTCATACATCATCGCCGGGCTCGCGGGCAATTACGCCGAACTCGCCGTTTCCTCGCGGAAGGAAGGCGCGAGCATACACGCCGCACGTAAGGCGCCCGCGAGTGCGTATTATTTCCCGGGGTCGACGAACCCCAACGGGGGGGGCGAGGGTGTTACTTTACTCCGCGGCCTGCCTTTTTTTGCCTCCTTATCGCGGCGGCGGGCAGTCCCTCGCGTGGGAAAAGAACCGCACGGAGCGTCGGGGGTTCGTTAAATTTCTCCCTTCGTTTAGCCTCGAGTGGCTGCAATTGTCGCAGGTGTGACCGGAAGTCCCCCGCCGAGCCGATTGCATTGATTTTCTTTTTTGGTGCTCGTGCACGGCTCGCGGAACCCTCGGGAATAGCGGGGCTTCGCTAACGAGGGCTTTCGGCCTGCGAGTCATTTGGGGAGTCGATTTTTATGACTGTGCTTCGGGTGCGGGAATTATGCAGATACGATGCGCTAATTTAAACGCTTTTCGAGGAAACTATTATTAAATCTTCCGCGTAAATTTCTGTTGACTTACAGATACTACCTTGGTATACACCGGTGGTGTGAATATTTTTTAGATTTTTTGTAAATAAATCGAGGTTACGGTGGACGGGAAAGATTGGATGATATGTAGATCGATATCCTGTTTTTGTTCAATGCCCTTATAAATAATGATTTTTATTATGCGTGAAAAGTCTTTTGAAGGTGAAAAAAATTAAAATGAAATTAAAACTTTTACTTTTGCAAACGAACACCTCGCAATATCATATAGGGCTTCTTTATATCTTCTCATAACCAATCGTTTCCAAATGTAATTTGCTTATAAATCAAAATCATTGTACCGTACAATGACGAGTCAAGTTTGACTTATCCAATCGATTTTTTAATATAGTCACGCATTGGCATAAACAGAAATATTTCCCTCGTGCAGGGCGTTCAGTTTAGATTCGAGCAAATGATTAAATGACACGAGTCATCGTGAAATCTTTAAATTTTCTATAAGTTAATCACAGTGCACCAAGCAAGCAGACATTTTATAACTCTTCGTTTAATCCGAACTATTTTGAATAAATTTACGTAATAGTTAATTTAAGAGGTTTAAATCGCAAAATTTGAGGAGGAATCGAGTGAATAGTTGATATGAGAAGTGTTACTACGGATGAAATTGAAGGAAAAATACTCATTGACGTACGTTATTTATTGTCAAATAAAAATGTAAAAGTAAATACATAAAAAATCTGTTCAAGTAGAGGAGGTACAATATACATAATTCGTTAAAAAATAAAAACAAAAAAGGGTACAAAAACGAGCACTGAAGCGTGAACAACGACGCGAGAACGCGCAGTCCGAGCAAGAGAAAACGAGCATAACCGTCCAAGAATATTAGACTTCACGCGGAAATATTGTCAGCTGCGGCTACTGAAATTCCCTCTCACGGCAATTCGACTCTTTTGAAGAGGCGCCGAACTAACGCAGAAACTCTCGGCTTTTCTTGTCGATTGCAAACTCGTCGGGGAAACTATGGGGATGCTGAGAGTCGACGGCAAAGAGACGGATGTGATTCTTCGAGCGCTAATTGGAATCTTCCGGGAGAACGAGTTAATGTTGCTCGTACTGGAGATGCTGCTGTTTTTCTCAGAAACCTTAAAACAATTGAGCTCGGAATCGGGTGAATTTTGACATTAAAAAAAATAATTCTATAATATAAGTTAATGATTTATCATCGGTCTAAAAATTCTTCTGGGTTGGTAAAGTATATTTTTTATGTTTGAAGAGTTCTTTTTTTAATTAAAATTAATACTAATTACTTAAGTAAAGGGCTTAATAAATAAAGCAGTCTATAATTCTATTTTGACAAAGAATTCATGAAAATTTATTGAAAATCAAAATAAAAGTACAATAAATTCTAAAAAACTTAGATTTCAATCGACAATTTATCAGTAGGCCAATTTAGATTTTTTTTTTATTTTTGCAAAGAAATACTTTTCCATGCAATTACATTTATATATTTCTGCACACACATTTATATAAAAGAGAATAGATTTTAAGACCAATTTCGAAAAATTTATTCGTGAAAACTCAAGGTTTTCCGCAGGTAGTCATTGCAATCAAAGGTCGGATGATCAATTTTTTTATACAATATTTTATATATACAGATTTTCAAATTCGGAATTGGATAAATTTGATTATTTGCAACAAAAAGTTGATAACATCTAAGCTTTCACACAGAAACTGAAAGTCACAAAAATGCTATAAAACGAAATTGAACAAACGCACAACAAAAAAAGTACAAAATTCCTTACATATTATTCTTAAAATTAATTTTTAATAAACACCTTAACGATGCGCTATTAATTTAAGTGATTGTTGTCAATTTTTTTCATGTTGAATTACGCGATTCCTTGATTGTGTAGAAAAGAATAGTGTATTTCCAAATCACGCCTCTATTTATAGATTCTAGTTAAATACCTTTTGAAGTTTGCAATTTCTTTCGTGAACGGATAATCGATCGGGGTTGAAAGTTCTTTTACACTTTGGACATGGAAGTAGTTGAGCCTTAAACAGTCAAATAATAGAGGTTTTTACTTGAAAATGTCTCAAGAAATGTTCTCTTTTACTACATTGTTAAAATTCGTGTTATGCATCGTTAATATAAAAAAAAGATTATGATGCAAGTTTCTACATAAGCTGAGCAACAAAAATTACTATGTGATTTTTTAATAAAACTAAAAATGTGAAAACCGTTATCCTGTACAATTCGCAGAAAAGATTTTTTGTTCAAAACAGAAGTTTATAAATTAGAAAAATGAATTAATTGATAACTGACCTGGCTTGACTCCCAAGCAGCAAGGTTCCAATCTTCGTGATCAGGATTAACAGTTGGTCGCTGTGGCGGATTGCGCCGCTTTGATACTGGTAGCGAATTGTTTTCACGCTGCCATTTCTGCGTTCGAATTGAAAAGCAAAATTTGTTTTACAAAATTTTAATTTAGTGTCTTTTACAAATGCATCGCAGTCTTTTCGAATCAATGACATCGATGAAAATATTATTGATACAGAGATTTTGTTTTTTAAGTTTTCTCACATAAATGCTTTTTAAAACGAATTTTCAGAAGACAAATATTTGAATTGCAAAGTCCCATGTTTTTTTTTTATTCCGATTAGGTAAAGAAAACTTTTATCTAAACTATTTTAAATTGGTTGAAAATACTTTTACCGCAATCGATTAAACATTAGAAATGAAAGTAGAACTGCTGTCGTATAAAAGTTGATAAAACCTATTCAAGTGAAACAGAACTTATTCCAAAGTGAGAAAGATCCGCCAGCAAAAAGGAATCAATTGCTAAAAATAGTAATTTTTTTTCGCACTTGGAACAATGCTAAATTTAAAAAGGAAAAGTTCTATCAGATAATTCTTCTGCGGTCGAGGTGCAGTAAGTTACTTTTCGCAGATATAGGATTAGTAGGTCGACTCCCTTTCACAAGGAGCCTCTATTTAAACCCGCGCCACAGTAGATTATCTCGAAAGCTGTTCCTCCCATTTTTTCTAAAGCACCGCGCCTCCCGGGTGAAAATTCTAAAGCGGCGCTCCAATTTCGTTCGCTCACTCGGATACGGAAATAAAGCATGCGGATAAATTTCGATATTGTCGTACCTCCAAGCACTTTGGCTCGTGAATGGGAAAACTGGCGGATCCGAATTCTCGTCCGCAGATGTAACAGGTGACGGTCCTCGGTCGTCTTGCCGGCGGTGACGCGACCCTCTTTTTCTCCTCGTTCGGTTTGGGGTTCGCGCACTGCTTTCTTTCCTTTCGGTGTACTTCCTCGCTCGTCGTTGCTTTCTTCGGCTGCGACATGTCTGCGATGAAACGAATCGAAACGTTCGGTGAATGCAAATAAATGCTTTTCCGCGGCGCTGTTTTGCGGATTTATTGAAAAGTCGTTTCATTCACTTTGACTTATTCCTATATAAGCTCTGGGAAGAGTAACGAATACTAAAAATGTTGTGGATCGAAATATTTTTTTTATGATAAAAGTTCGTTTAGATTAAAACAAGTATAATTTGAATTGATAACTAGAATAATATGAAATGTAAAAAATGACCTCGATTCATTATTTTTAATATAGAATTTAATCTTAATATTCATTTCATTACTTATTATGCAATTTTTTACTCTATTTGGGGTTACTAGCATCATTGATTAATCTCCTTTTTCACCACAAGTCAAGCCCTACATACTGTTAAGTACATTATGAAATCGAAACTCGTATTTATATTAAAAGTGCGCAACTAAAACCATCTGTTAATTCCCCTATCACCTTGTTTTACTTACCCCACTAAAAGAAGAAAAAAAACGACAAGAATCCAATCAAGCAGCGCTGTATAGCGCGAAATAAAAAAAAAAGAAACCTTGCAAACCTTGGCGCGCCTGTCGATTCGACTTGGGACTGGGCGAGGGCGACCTGCTCCTCAGCCTGTTGGCCAGCAGCCTCTGCGGTATCTTCTTGACGGATGACCTGACCGGTATGACGGAGGCGTTGCCGCTGGGCGACCTGGGACTGGCCAGCTGGGAGTGCGGGAAGTGCGGCTCCCTGGCGGCCGGATGCGTGTGAAAGCGCTCGGGATCGTTGGACCGGCCGCAGCTGTCGCAGGGCTCGGGCGAGCTTTTTTTGCTCTTGATGGTCGCCGCGGCCGAGCCGTCGCTGAAGGTGCTGCGCGAGCTGCGCGGACGCACCGGGGAGAGCTTCTGCTGGCAGGCCGTGTTCTTTCGCGGTTGGTTGCACTAAATCAGAAGGGGGAGAGGGGGGCACACTTGGCTTTTCAATCGAATCGTGGCAAGGTCAACGATTCATTTCCTTATTGAATCGAGCTTTTTTAACGGATCTTTTATTGATATGTTGAAAGAGTTTTTTTTCTATAAACTGTTGAACGGATTCTGATAATTAGCTGATTGCTTCGGTTATTTCAATTCAAAGGCTTTAGATCCCTTTCAGCTTTTGAGCTTCTGCTTTGCTTGCAGTGCTTGCTAATCTTTTTTTTTCTTTTTCATTGTTGAAATTGTCGAATACTCATTGTTATCAATGATTTGTAATATAGAAAATGAAAAATTGAAATAAAGCAATACGAGCTTCACTCAATAATTAAACCGGAGCCCGTTTTTAAAAGCATGAATTTTTGACAAACTACAAAAACATAGGGCTTACCTTATTTTTATTGTTATTATCATCCAGCCTCCGAGTCTGCAATCTGCTATCCAATTCTGAATAGTCGGAGGAGAATTTCTGACTTCTGCGGGTAGGCGAGACGTCGGGAAAACGCGTCCTCAGCTGAGACTTGGTCTGATTGATGGTGAGTCTCTTGATGCTCGAACACTCGGTGTCGCTCGCTGCCTCCGCCTTCGACTGCGAGCTCGATTTCGGCTTTATCAGATTGATGGCCCCCATCGACGCGTCCAAGGACTCCTGCACGCGATCGGGACACAAAACATATCCGTAACTTCGTTAAAAAGGAAATAAGAAGCGGGGGTGGAACGGCGCGTATCCCAACCTTGGTGATCAGCGACATGTCGATCTGGTTGATGAACCTCGGATCGAGAAGAAGCGGCGCCTCGAGGTTGGCGGTGCAGGGCCGCTCGTGCTCCTCGGCGCCGTCCAGCTGTATCGTCATCTCGAACATGTCCGCCGAACTCTGTCGGGGACGCTTCTTTCGCATCTTCGGCGGCCAGGTCTCCGTTGCTTTGATCGCCGAGACGCGAGGACTTGGCTGGGCTTTCTCCGACAATTGACCCTTTCCTGACGGTAGAATATTATATCCTTATTGCTTTTAGGAAGTATGAGTCTTTCTTATTTCGTTCGTAAGCTAAACTTGTTCGCGCAGGATGTGTCTCTTAATTTAGTAGAAAATATACGTTAAATATTCTCTTTGCAAACACAAAATCAATGACGATCGGGTTATCTATATAAAAATGAAAATTTTTATCCTAAACAAAAATTTTACTAATACATTAATTATCAAAATCAAGGTCACAAATCACTGCTTTGATTATTAGATTACCAATTATTTTTTTCACTAATGTTTTCGTGAAAGGATCTTATACGATATATTAAATAAAAAAAATACAAAAATTCACTATTTCAGTTACTAGAAGTAAAATCAATTACTCTAAGTTCATATGTTAAAGTCTAGATATATGTAAATCATCAGTGCTATTCTGGATAAAACGTAATTTGTTTCCAATCTCCGGAAAAGAATCTGTGTTCCATATCTTTCCATTTTACAGCACATTCTAAGCATCAATCAGTGCTTGTCTCACTACATTCGGACCTACTCTACTTAAAACTGAAACGTGCTTACATTCGCGGTTATTCGTTAACGTAATTTTACTTTCTACTTTACTAAATTCAAAATTTATTAATTCATGGTGCAATTTAATAAACTAAACAATGTTTGCAGTGATTAAAGAGATTTAAAAATAATAAAGAGTATATATAGTTTTTACTTTTTCGTACTTAAAAAAGGCAAGAATTATTTAAATTAAACTTTGCGTATACTGGAAAAATTGTGTGAATTAATCAACACTGTGAATCTATTCCTTTTTGTGAGACTACAGGTATTTCTATTTTGACTCTTACGAAAAAGCGTTAGTTACGTAACATCTCGTTTCTAACCTTGGATAATTTGCAAATCTTCACGAATAACCAGAAAAGTTCTTTGAGACAATTCAACCGGTGTTCTTGGCCACCTCATATTTCCCAAAGCCCAGCGAAATATCTTTCTTTCGTTGAGTCCGCTGCCCAGTGAAATTCCTCATCGGTTCACGATCTCGATGCGCCTTGCAAGATCATTTACGTGCTCAAGATCGATTTCGTCGGTTTTATCGCAGCGCGTGAAAATTCCCTCGGATCCTCCTTGATGTCTTTCGCGTAAGTACTGTACTTGACAATTTTGATGCGCCTGGAAATGCGTGTGCATCGATAGAATTCTGCGTAGGTTAGAGTTATTTGTGACGTGGTGAAAATAAAATTATATATAATTTCAAAACGCGAGCTACGAAAGTCTTAGCGGACTTTGTTGTTGGCAATTTAGAACAACGCCTTCGTCCTTTTTAATAATTGTACTAAAGTTATTTTTAAAGTCTAAAAAATGAGGAAAAGTATAATGCAATGTTTGTTTTTTATTTCCTATATTTTGGGAATTACCATTAATTGATTCAGCGTGTCAAACTTTCATTTGTTAAATTTAATTTTTTAAATAATTAAACTATATACATGTCATTTTTACTTTTAATCTATAGTTCTTTAATCTACTTTAAAATTGTTTTTATCGGGTTATTCCAACAAAAGTAAATCAAAAGTTTTTACTAATATAATACTAAAACAACACAAGAGGATTGCCTAACAACGTAAATCATGATTAATGCAATACAAAGTATATGTCGATCTATTCAGGACTGACGACGAAAAATTACTACTCACAAAAAGCTAAAATAAATACTACTGCTCGAAAGATCGAGATATTGCAGCGTAATTTAAAGTAATCAAAGAGAACATGCACCTTTTGAAACAACCATGTCGTTGAGTAATAACCAACATAACTGAGAATGGCTTTACTTATCTACAATTTTATTTCTTAATGAAGAGAAAGTACTCCTAAGATAAACAAGACGTATGAATAATGCATAAAAAGCGGGTGAAGCGTTCGTAAACTTAAAATTTAAAAAAAAAAAGCTTATAGTCTTGGGGATATGCATCATCTTAAAATATTTGGAGGTCACTTATGTCCACGATAAATCGTATGAAGCTGACATTTTTACAATATCGATTAACCAGCTTAATGAATACGGGTTATTGCCGAATGACGCAGTAGTAATTAATTCTGGAGCTTTATTAAATCACTAACTATAATTCTTGAAAACGATGAAAAATTTGCAATTTTTTTTTGCGTTCGTTAAAATATAAATATAATTTTAATAAAATTACATTATAATTAGCTTTCTCTAAACTAGGCTGAATAAAAAATAGATTCCAGTAAAGTTTTATATTAAAAATGAGGTGAATTTCGAAGAATCGCAAAAGGTACGTGTTAAAATCATTAAAGATTATGACTTCTAATAAAATATACAATAAATTGACAAGGCGCAAGAGTGATATTATAGATGAGTTGAAAAATCAAGTAGGTAAGTATAACGCATCGATCGCTTTATGAAAGCACGTCTGACTCTCGATACCCGAGATTGTTGAATACATCACACATTTGTTTGACTGCGTAAAAAAAATTATTTCCGCACGACGCCGCCGGATTGTAACACTTCTATAGTTTCATTACCAAATTCTTCGCGGCTCTGAAACTTATAATCGCGGGCAAAGGGGGTTGAACAAGCAGAACGTTTTACGTGCACTGAATTCGATAAGCGGATAAATGTAGTGTGTTAATGTAGGTCTGTTTTGCACGAGTTTTTTAGTTCATTGTCAGAGGCAAAATAAAGCATCGAGCTTCTATGCAATTTGCAAGCTCGGCATTACCGACATCAATTCCGCGATAACGTAAACAAAGTTTAAGTGAAATTAAATCAGCCTTTCTTGGAAAAATTTATTCTGTCCCGACGTGATTGCTTTCTAATTTTTCGCCTGGATGCATTCGATAATTAAAAATTATTTATCGAACGAGATGATTAAGGAGAATGTTCTTTTTTTCAAACAGAACCAAGTATGGTTGTAATTGTCAAACCAATATGAGGGTGTCATTAATACCTAATATATATTCTAGTCTGCCAATTAGAAGATAGCTGTTAAATATTAACATTTATGTTTAGGATAAATTTGCACTTTAAATTCGTATGACGGGCATTGTAAAAAAAAAGTGTAAGAAGAACCAAGGCATAGAAACTTACGCTTGTTAAGTCAATAATAAGTTTCACTTTATATCACTTGGAACGCTCTCAGTGCGAAAACGCAAACTGCCGATCGAAAAGCGAAAATCTAACCATTCCCGTTCATCCAGCGGCACCAGAATCCAAATATCTACCAGCAACGAAGCGTCTCCAGCAAAGATGCACCCTAAAAACAAAAAGTTCCGCGGGGGCGGCGAAAACGCGCGCTGCTCGCGGCTCGAGGAGCGGCAGCCGACTGAGCGCGCGGCGGCGTTTACCTTGCCATTGGGCTGCAGGTGTTCGCTTACCGCCGTCCGTATGGATGCCGGGGCGGCACACCATCGAGCCATCGATCCGACCGCCACCGGTGGAGCGGCGCGAGTTTACGGGAGACTGTTGTTTACGCGTCGCCTGGCGATCGGCGCGAACACCGCGCCGGGGCTGCATGTCCTGCGGGGGATTTTCTCGGCGGGAGGGGAGGCCGGTCTTTGCGTCGAGCCTCTGATTCCACGGTTGTGGTAAAACATTTCCTTTCTTTTTTTGCGAATCTGTTGTTTGTTGTCGGGGATTTAGGTTCCTAAACGGAATGTTTTATACGCGTTAACGATTTTGTGCTAATCTTTTTCAATATATAAGATTTGGAAAATAACTTTTATGGTTACTTTAATCTTTGGACAATAAATTATTTTTAATTTAGAAATTATAGTTTTTAGAAATTTAGTTATAGAATTTTAAAAATTCACAAGGCGGAGAAGAAGTTGATTGTCCAAAGAGGGTGAGTTTAGCGTCCTAGCGAAGTGAGGGTGATAATCACCCTTGCCCGAGAATCATATTTCTCATGCCTGTCGAACAATATTTTTTTAAACAAGGGGCGTAAAAACAATTTTAAAACAATGCGTTAAATCGAATTTTACGCACTTGTGAATAAACAATTTTTTCTTATTACTGCTTTTTAAATTCGGATAGAAATAATATGTTACTACATATATATAATAACTATAAAAGTATATTTATGGTTCAATTTTCCCCTTCAAAAGGTCTTAGTTGGAAGTAAAAAATGGTACAAACACGTTTTAAACATAATGTTACACATGTGAGTGCATTATCCTGTAGAACAATCTAACTTTCAGCCCATATGCATATATCTTCATTTGCTAAAAGTCCACAAATAGAAATAATATTTTAACTTTCAAACGACTTTTATCTTTGATCGGTAGGACTCTTCGTGAAGTTGTAACGATCTCATTGCAATAGAGGTTCCAATGCAATTTATAATCCTAGGAGGTGCACGCAAACACCTGATAAAATTTATAATGTCATTTTTACAAGGTCGTTTAAAGTCTATTTCAATCCTAGATCGTAATAATATAACACTATAGATTAATGTAAAAACTATATTTTTCTCTTTACAAATTAACTATATTGCAAGACGGTATAAAAACGTTTTTAAAATGTAAATATTTTAATCATTATAATTAATACACAATTATACTTTAGTTTAAAATTGCTTATTTTCAAACTCTTAATTATAAAAGATTAATTAAAACACTTTTTACACTTTTAATAATAAGTGTAAATATGAGCTTCGCTTCCTGGATACACGATTGTTGATTTTATTTTTACGTGGGGTAGTGACATCATCGCTATTGGGCAACTTCAATATCCGGTCAATTCTTTTCCCCGCATTATAATAACTGGGACAGACTGGTAACAATTCGTTGCAAAATTTATATAATAACATATTATTACATTCACATTAATTATCGTATACAATGTAATTGCTGTCGTTAATATAGGAACTCCTGCTCTAAATTAGATACAAGTCCGTCGAAACCAATGGTTTTAGTTCGAATCAAAATACGAAATCTTTTACGTAGAGTTTATAAGGAACATATGTTTTTAATAAAAATCTGTTCTTCTATAATGTCCTTAAAATTTTTGATAACTTTGTAAATCGTAAGTACCAAGTTTTTACAAATATGCACGATAAAAAATTATCAAATTTTTAATAAAATAGCGTACAAAACAGATTTTACATACAAAACATAAAACGTGTTTTGCAAATATTCGAATATTATTATATTTATATATTTTTAAGATTTTTACTTCCTTCACACGTCAAGAAAACTGTTTGCACTTATCATATACATACATTGTGTAAAATATTTTACATACATTTTTTTAGAGTGCTTATAGGGGCCTTCGTAAATAATTATTCATATTTATCATGTAGAGAAATGAATGATTTTTTTTTAAATTTGTTATTATTTTTAATATTAAGATAAGATTAATATATTATTTTATTTTATACTTTTTAACATTTATTTTGCATCTATGAGTAGGTGGATGGGTTTAATTCTGCTCTCATAAATTTACAAATATCTGGCTGTTTACTTTTATAATTTCAAACGTCTATTAAAAATGTTCTTTTTCTACAATGATAAAATATTAAGATAGCAATAAGAACATCACCAATATTAGGTACGTATCAAACATTCCAATGCGCCATATAGATTTAAAAATTTATGCGCCTGCGCAGTCCATTTAAATTCAAGCAGACAACTTTCAGACAGAACCCATCATCAACAGTCAAGAGAACAACACCGTGCATTGTGCAAACATGCACTCGGATTTTTACTTTTTAAAACTTTTCGTTGTAAATTAATGATTTTTATTTTTATAGATATTTATTAACTATAAATAGACCAACAAGTACGTTACTTAAAAAGATGCGGACCTACTTATTACTATTAAAATTTTATAATCTAATTCAAAAAGGCTGATTCAAAAGAAGGTTAGAAGACTGTGTGATTGACATTTTCGACAATTTTTATTACCAAAATGAATGAAGAGACAAAGCCTATACGAAATTCTCGTATTTTTATAATACTATGGGGATTAATTATGCACATTATTTTACTATGGGGTGTAATGGATGCAAATTTTCATTCACCTATTATACCAGGTTTACCTGTAAATTCAATGCCAAAAGGCTCTCCAGCAAAAAGAATTTTCGTTTTTGTTGCTGATGGACTTCGATTCAGAACCTTCAGAGACTTTACTCCACCATATTTAAAGTATAAATGGTTTTTTCTATCACTGCAAAAAACAATTTTTTAATCCAATTTTTTTATATAAATATTTTTGTTTTAGTTCTATTATAAAGGAAAATGGTGTATGGGGTATTTCTCATACTCGAATGCCAACAGAGTCAAGACCAGGAAATATTGCAATCGTTGCTGGTTTATACGAAGATCCCAGTGCTGTATTTAAGGGATGGAAAGAAAATCCTGTGGATTTTGATACTGTTTTTAATCAAAGTCGTGCATCTTGGCTTTGGGGAAGCCCTGATATTATTCCCCTATTTACAAAAGGTAATAGTTCCTTTGTGTTTTTATGTAAAACAATAAATACAAATAATTTTATTCCTTCAGGTGGGCAGAACAATATCCATGGAAAAAGTTATCCTGCTGATTGGCAAGATTTTAATAATGAACCAAAAGCAATAAAACGTTTAGATGAATGGGTATTTGATCAGTACTGGAGTTGGCTAGAGAATGAAGCAAATGATTATAAGACTGAAGATAAAATTGTATTATACTTCCACTTACTTGGCTGTGATACAACTGGGCATGCTGCAAAGCCACAATCAAAGTATGTAATTTTGTTTATACTAAATACTCAGAAAATTTAATAAATGTTCAGTTTTAATTATTGTTAACATAATACATCTAATAATTAAAATTTATGATTATTTAGAGACTATGTGGAAGCTATGTTAGCTGTTGATCGAAATATAAAACAGGTTGTTCGAAAAACAGAAAATTATTTTGGCAAAAACAGTACTGCTTATATTTTTACATCTGATCATGGAATGACCGATTGGGGTTCACATGGCAGTGGTTCTATAGATGAAACAGAAACACCATTTGTCGCATGGGGTGCTGGCATTGCTAAAGATTCTTATTTTTATAATATTGAGCAAGCTGCTATTACTCCTTTCATTTCAGCTTTAGTTGGAATACCTGTTCCTATTAATAATGAGGTAATTTTTTACAATTATGAATTTTCTCATGCCCTTAATTTTAGTTTTTAAAGATTAATTTTGTAATTATTTTATTTTTGTTTTATCTTTTTAGGGTATACTTCCTTATGCTTTATTAGACGTTAAACATAACGAATTTATAATAA
This sequence comes from Ormyrus labotus, assembly GCA_035582975.1. NCBI lineage: Eukaryota > Metazoa > Arthropoda > Insecta > Hymenoptera > Ormyridae > Ormyrus > Ormyrus labotus. The sequence goes on along the minus strand of JAWWEO010018924.1, from coordinate 3,286 downwards.
AAGCTTTTCTTAGCAATGTTAAACAACTTGCTGAACAAGTAAAAGCTAATCGTGAATTAACAATTGGTAGAAGTTTAGCTAATATGTTTTATAAGGATACAGAATTTACTGAAAAACTGGCAAATATAGAAAATTTATTAAAAAACCAAGATGCTAAGCAGTCAATTAATGAACTTAAATATCTTGCTAACTTAGCTAAAGAAATACTCACGTATTATCGTCGTTACCAAACAGATAGATTTTTAATATGCTTAATGCTAATGTGGATAGGTTGGATCATACTTCTTTTTGTTGATTTATCTGGTATTCCCCGGCGAACGATTGAGTTTGGTTGTTATACATGGATGTTATTAGCTAATATTTCGTTAACAGTCATAATCATTCCCCTTGTTATTGAATATGCAGGTATGATTTCGTTTAAATATTTTATCATTTTAAGTTTTTGAATTGAATTGATTAATTTTACGAAATATTTTAGTCGCAGGGTGCAAGGAATGGCGACTGCTAGGATATGGTGTTATTAGTGCAATATCACTATGGCTTGCATTTAGAGGAATCATTAAAAAGGGACCAATATTAGAGATGAACTCTAATAAACCTTTTATAGAATTTATAGGTGTAATATTTTTAACTATAATGATGTTTGTTGGTTTAATATATAGATGGAGTTTTTGTATAAGTATGATATTTACTGTTGTATTGCAAAAACTCATATTTGACAGAAACGCATCTTCTCGTTTACTAATCACTGGAACTGTTCTCGCAATTTTTCCACTTCTACCAATAGTCGGACCGCAACCGAGAGTATACATAGTGTAAGATATATACTTTCATTATTTTTTTGGAAAATAAAACAAAGATTATTACTAATGTTCTACTTATTTCAGATTAATCGCCTTAGGTATAAGTGTAATATCTATTCAACAGAAGCGAAAAATCTACTATTATAATAAAGTGATAGAAGTTACCCGCTTAATTTTGACATCGCTTTTATGTTTAAATGTTTTCGATGGACGATCATTTTTATCTTGGTTCATACTTTTGACTACACCAATTTCTATCTGGCTCTATCCCAAAGAATGGAACCAAAGAATTTTCGGCGTCACAGTAGCTTTATTAAGTCCACTTTCTCTTTTATCTGCTTCATACGAGCCAATATTTTTTCTTATTTTTGCAAGTCATTTGCAACATTGGCCAATTTTCGAGTTCATCCAAAAATCTGGAGGAAAAGTACTGAATTTACGGAACTTCAGCACCGCTGCTTTTCTTGTATCCTTTTCAATGAAAACTTAAAAATTTTGAATTTTAACTTATTAGATTTAATTTATCTTAAATTAATGAATGATTTAAATCTATCAAATTTTAAAAACAATATATCAAGAATTTTTTAATATTTTAAGTAAATATTTGTAAGGAATGTTTTTATGAAAAAATTTAAATATTATTTTTCTTGACGATATAAAGTAGATGTTATACACTTTACTGTGTTTCTTTGGAACTGGTAATATGGCAAGCATCAGTTCTTTTGACCCATCCTGGACGCGGCATTTTCTTACAGTATTCTCACCTTTTACCATGGCTACATTAATACTGTTAAAAATAGTCATTCCCCTCATTCTAGTCGGATGTTTAATTCGTGCATTAACACCTGATTCTACGATCTTTTCTGCGGTGCTACTTCTAGGTGATTGTCTTGCTCTACCCTTGATGTACGGCGTGACAACTGAGGGAAGCTGGCTTGATATCGGTAGCGCTATCAGCAGATTTGTTATTGCAATAGTGCTACCTTGTCTTTTATTGGTTGTTTATTATCTTACAAAGCCATTTACAACCTTTAGCTTACAAGAATTTGTGCGACGTAGACGGATAAAAAGCCAACGGCTTAAAATCTAACTGTTCGAAAAATGTGATTATTAATAATACTTTCAGACTTCTTGTTGCAAGTCGTAATTAATTATGAAAATGTGTTCTTAAGAATTTTCATTTAAATGTAAAATTAAAACACAAAGGTCTTTTCTTAAACTGCAAGCATTTCAAGACAAAAAATAAAAATTACATTACACTATTTATAAATTCATTGCCACAGTTTTATGTAATAAAATAATATTGACACATTTTAAAATTTCTTGTTCATAGATTAATGAATATTAAAAAAAAAGAAACGTTTTTGAAAACCAAAAAACTGTGAACCATTATATTCCATTTTATAAGTTTATATAAAATATATAAATTTATAATATATTATTTACAACATTTTAAAGTCCTTTGAATTTCTTTCTATATCAAAAGTAGCTTCAGACCAAAATAAATTATCTTTTCTTACACTTTTAAGAAATGACTTTAATTATTTACAGTATTTACTACACCTATTATACTAAAATAATAAAATTTAAAATGAAATAGAATGCATTTCAACATATATTACTTTATTGTATGAAACTTTATTTCACAAATTAGTTGTATAGGTTCTTGAGATTAATGACAGTTATACTTATGCATTGTGATTAAGATTTTAATAGACTCAATATAAAAAAATTTGACTAGATATTAAATTATTCATCGTCTTCCTACTTATTGGAGACGGCTGTAATATAAATGACCACCACATCGGATTATATTTGAAAAAAGAGAAAGATAATAATTTTTATTTAATCTTTTCCCTTTAGATAGTGAGACCTTTCAAATCATGATCACAATTACGAATTAGTTGTACAAATATAAAAATAATAAAATTTATTTAATAATTTATCTGCCAAAGTACATATGATGAAGTGAAATTTATTCTAATGGTCATAAAAGTAGTGTTATACATTTTATTTGAATTCTTATACCTTTTTATATTCTAGTTTAAAAATGCAAAAGCCATTTATTTCATAAAAAAACTATATATAATTTTGTGAACAAAATCCCGAGTTATCTTCATTATTCGAATATTTATTTCTGTAAAATTTCGGAATTTTCATTTCAGACATTTAAGAATTTTAAAAATTCAAAAATTTTCCCCATTGTTAGCCGCCGGAGTGTTATACAAGACGCTACCTGGGATCGGAATTTTGTTGTTAAACCCAAGAAGTCTAGAATTTCTGAGAGAAAAAAGTCGCTAAAACCCTCACGGTCTAGCGGTAACATAATGATGTAGATCACAGGTTCATAAATTTTAAGCGAATTTAAATTACAGACCTTGTAAATAATTTAAGTTTTGAAGGATAGAACCGAAACACAATTAATTTAGACACTTTTGTTTAAAAATCATTAATATTTATTTTTGCGTTATATGTTTTTTACA
>JAWWEO010018923.1:0-18953 GCA_035582975.1 Ormyrus labotus | reverse complement strand
ACATTTATATTGTTGATAATATATAAATATGTTGATAAAAATTGGAATTTTCGTTTAAATTAATCATTAGCCAACCTACCCCAGCTGAGTAGCCAACTTGCCCCGTGTGCGGAGCATATTGGCTCAAAATCGAGTAGTTAAAAAACTCATTGTAGTTTTTTTTTAATCGCTCTATACGTTTTTAAAAAATTGTGAAGTATTATCTGGCCACTCTATTTTAAAATGATACAACGTTTTCCCGCGTTCAATTTACAGCTTCTTATAAAACAAATAAAATATAAAAATTGCGCTAACTAGCCCCGGTCTCCCCTACTTCTGCCGTGTAAACATAAGTCGTACGATCAAGAGTGTCTACCGATGTAAACACTCTCGATCTACGTACGACTTATCGCCAGGAATGCCGGGCCAGCTCGCAACACAGTTGCGGCGGCCTTGACATTCCGATCCCGCAATAATATTCGTAGATAATATTCGGGAGAGATATTATAATGTCGACGAGCTGCAAGCAGCCCGTCGCAGCAGGTACAATGGAAATCAACATAGTCGCAGAATGGGTTTCAGTGCATTTTAATTTGCCAATTGAAGTGCAAGTGCCTACGATTATAGATAGCCAAGACCGATACCCGGAATCAAACGATAAAGTGGCTGTGTCTGTTTCGTCAGGAGTTCCAGTACAAGTTAATGAAATATCCAGTACAATGGATAATTAAAATTTTCTTTATTACCCTTAAACTGAATATATTTGACTTGATTAATAAAAAAAATACGGTCTTGTGAACATGATTATTTATTGTCAAATTACGTCATGGAAGACATCACACCACGCTGGTTACAAGAGCAATGGGCGACATACTTGCCGGACTTAAATTGGCTGCAAAAAAATTCAGCAAAGACGACTGGTCGGGAGTGCTGAAGTTTGGAGATTTAGAACGTGGCAAGAAATGTCGTCATTCTATACAGACGGATGGGGTGGCACTTTCTATGTCCATGGAAAAGCCAAAAATGATGGAAGGGAAGAAGAAGATTAAACGCGCCAAATGTGAGACTCTGTTGGAAAAAATTCGTGTTCAGAATCACATGTACGAGAAGATTATTGGTTTGGATCCGGGCTCGCGACTAATGATGGGCGGAGTGGCAAAGAGCTCCATACTCGGCGGGGCCGTATAATTAAATTATTCTCTGCACACTGTCGTCATCTAACGGGGGAAAATCAGCGTAGGCAAAAATTTGAACGTTGGACTGGAGATTCAAAAGTCGAGACTCACAGCGTAATCCAAAATAGCACCGCCACAGGCGAGCACGCTGCGATCACGCATGCGTACACGATTTCGCACGAGAAGCGAATTGCGGAAGCGATCGCTTCTTTTTAATGGATGAATTTTTGTTTAAATATTTAAATAATATATTTTAAAACTAAATTAGAGAAGGAAGTGGAGGGGCTCAAGAGAGAGCTAGGTATTGAAAAAAGAAAAAGTTTGGAAGAGCACAACCAATATAGAAAGATCACGGAGATGAAAGAGGATTAAAAACTCTCAAAAAAGTTAATAGGGAAAGAATAGAAAAGTGGAAGAGAAAGAATAGAGAAGACAGAAAAAAAGAGTAATAAAAACGCTGTCGATTTTGGCACTATGCTTTCTCATAAGGAACATAAGAACAATGAAACAATTAATTTATATTGTAAATGGAATACTAAGAAATAATTACTATTATCTTATCTATTAAATGGTGAAATTTAAGTTAAAATTTAGCAACTTAATTAACACTACGTCTTACGTGACATGTTAAATTAGGCGCTATTATGTGATTCATCAATTGACTTCCAAGTACTAAAATTTTTTAGTTCGTTTATAAGACTATGAATTTTTCAAAGTCTCCAAAGTAAGATAAAAATCTTATACCTTCTCCTTTAGTATCATATTGAGGACGTTCAGCACGACCTAACATTTGCAATACATCTAATGCGCCCAGTTTTACCCATCTTCCTTTCTCTGGATTGTAGATCTGGGTGCCTTTAATAATTACTGTATGCGCGGGAAGATTCACACCCCAAGCTAATGTATCCAGTTGCCTCGACTGGTCTGCTAGTGAGCACGACAAAACCCGCGCTACGCCAACTAGCGACCAGTCCCCCTTGCCCCAGACACCATGAGTATCCTCTGAGCCCGGATTCATATATCCACTTGCCTCGACTGGTCTGCTAGCGAGCGCGACAAATCCGGCGCTCCGCCACTTAGCGACCAGTCGGGCGGGCACCCAAAGGCGCCCAGGCTCATCCCACTCCCCAAGCCCTTCCTCCAACTCTCACCACAAAATTCTTACAATAATAATAATAATAATAATAATTTATGGTTCCAATATTATTTTTAAGATTCATTAAAAACAATCGATTTTAAAAACATAATTTCAAACTATTCTTTATTTAATTAATTATTTATTTTGGTATTATTATTTTATTTTTCTATCTGCATTTTAGAATTTAATGAGCAGCAAACAAAATTTATAAAAATTTTTTTATTGAATTATTTACACTCTTAAATACGGAATTTTTGAAACTCCATTCGCAAAGCTCGATTTCGCGGAAACTTAAAAAAAATGCATGTGATAAATCAAGTCGTATCAAAATATAATGTACAATATAAGAGCAAAAAGGTGATTTTAATCTGGTGTTACGTTTTTCACACTATCTTCCTTTAGAAGAAAATTAAATAAAAATTTAAATGGCTTGAAATTTTGACAGATTATAGCTCTATATATTCTTTGGCCAGTTGAAGTGATACATGGTATGGTGTAATAGAAAATAAATACAAACTGTTTTGCCATAAGTTTTATAATACGATGTTGCCAAAAGCTGGTTTGTATTGCAAAGTGGTTTGTTTTTTGCAGAACAAGTTTGGAAAGCGCTTTATAATATATAACATAAAATAAAATATAAATTTGAAATCAATTATTTTAACTAATGGTGTCCATAATAATAATATTGTATACGTAAAAATCTTTAGAATATATACTAATCTTCGTCGCTGTCTTCGTTGATAACGGGCGAAACTTATTCAATGGCAAAAATAAAACTCAAAACTTCTGCAGGCTTTATTATTTGAAGTCACATTCAAACACATTATATTATAATATACGGGCAAATCCACAGAACTTTTAACATTTAATGTAAGTGTATAAAAATCTCATTTTTTTATTCACTTATTGATGTTATCGAATCTAATAAATGGTAGTCTGATGCATACATAGATGCCATTTTAAAGTGTTTCTTAGATGCTTAATGAAATAAAATCTGTATATTTGACATGTAAGTTGCACAAAATTTCTTGGACGCCGTGTTATATATCGATCTAATTCAAAATAGAATAGTTAGCTATTATCCTTATACAACTTCACCTATCGAGAAATTTATGTGCCTCTCTTTATAAAAATGTTATGACCTTTTAATCTCTTTTTGTGTCCATATGTTTCATTTCTGAATTTTGATACAGTAAACAATTTAGCAAAGCAGCTGTCTTTTTTAATAATAAACGACGTAGGCTCATTCGCAACATTAAAACGAATATTTCAGCTTTATAAAAAATCGCTCGAACCACCTTAAGACGCATATAAGTCAACAAAAGCATATCGATAAGCGTAAATACACGTTTACTCAAAACGAAGATTGTTAAAACAATGACTTCTATACACCACAGTATAATATTACTTTCATTTTCCTCAAAAGCAGTATTGTTGTAAAATATTATCTTGTTTATCCGAGAGATGATGAAAATTTAAGATAATAAAATTCAATCTTTTAAAAATTCAACAGTAGATATATGTTTAAGACACATAGTACATAAGTTAACAAAATCATATCGATAAGCTCAACCACATATTTACTCAAAACTAAGATTATCAAAACAATGACTCCTATGCACTACAGTGAAATAATACCTTCAGTTTCCTCGAAAGCAGTCATGCCGTAAAATATTACCTTGTTTAGACCTACTTGCATATGAAGTATTGTTAAATAAACGGCACATTTCCTCCTTTAAATACCTCGACTACGTCAAAGACGTGCGAAAGCAGCGAGACATCCAGCCCGGAAAACAAACTGATCGTAATCAACCGAGTATCAAATTGCAAACGACCGGTTTTCAGATTGTGTCTTTTAATTGCCCTTCCATCCCAGTACTTATAACACCGCGCTCGACTGTCAGGTGTAGTTATTCTTCTTTCAAACTCTGAGAAAAATGAAGTCCGTTTGTGCGCTGGTTCTCCTGCAAGTTGCCGTGCTGTTGCTGGCTTGTAGCGATGTTAGTTTGGCCAGTCCTCGACCGGAGGATTCTCGAGTGAACGTTAGAGGTAATTAGAAATTTTGTTTTTGATGTAAGTACTTGTTGATAATAAAAGAAAAAGAATTATTTTTTCAAGTTTTTCGGTAAAGTTATAAAGCTGATTTTCATGACTGTAAGCTGGAAGCTTTATCGCAACTTAATGTTATACGCTTTATGAAAATTAGCTTACGAGAATTAATCAGAATTTAAAAAGTTAGGGCTAGAAAGCTCAGGTCTAAGATGATCAGGCTGCTTTAACTTTCAGATATTTGGCTGTAGTACGAGAACAGACTTGTATTTATTAGCTACTTAAATGAGACTTATTGCAATCTGCTGCGTTCAATCGTTACCCTTAAAGTTCACCAGCTTAAAGCATTTAATTACAACAATTTTCAAAACGCCTCTATTATTGCTACAAAAATAACAATAAATTGTTCTTGCTTATTTTTCTACCTAATTAATTCCGTGTATTGCACGAATAGATGAGCGTGTCGATGACAGGTGTGGACCCCACCAGGTGTTCAAGGATTGCGGTACTAGCTGCGAAACAACTTGCAAAAATAGAGCTACTAGCGGCGATAGGCAATGCATACAGTTGTGTGTCCGTGGGTGCTTTTGCAAGAAGGGCTACATACGGGACGACAGAACTAAGAAGTGCATTCGTCCCCGGAAGTGTCCCCGATGAAGCATTAAAATAAAATGTACTACTTGATAATTACGCAGAACTATACGTTTGTATACAATATTAATAAAGGATGCATTTTCAATATTCCTTTGATATTACAACAATCTTACAATATTATGTGGGGATTTATCCTCACTGAAAAAACGATCCTCTTCTAATGAGAGGAACATTGAGAATTCTCTCAATATTTACGTCAGTGGAATTTCCATTTGTAATAAGAGGAATATTGTTTGTCAGGAATAGATTTCATTTTCAGACAAAATTATGGTTTTTCCAACTAAATAGAAATCCATTTGAGAGGAGCAGAATCCTTTTCTTATAAATAGAAATTCCGCTGGCGTAAATATTGAGAGGATTTTTCTCGTAAGGAGAGGAACCTTTTTTTCAGCGCTTTTTTCTCGATGGAATATCTTCTAAAATACAAAGATGCACTATTTTAATTTTTTTTGGACGAAATTGAAGATAAGGATAACTTCAGAGGCCTTTACAGGGTTGCAAAAGGTTGGTTTGGTTTTTAATACAAGGAAACTAAGCGAGTTATCCCTTCTTTCTCGACAACAAACAATTATTTGCCATGTTAATTATGTTTGAATTATAAGTCTCTTATTGAATAAATAAACTAATTACAAATTGTTTGCTGCGTATACCTCATATCGGCTACTGCACCGTTCTATTTCATCCTCTCTCATATACCTATCCCGTTTCGCCCTTTCTTGTATTTCCTAATTTCATGTACCTAATTTCCCGCTATAACTTCTCAAGATCTCTTTCTAAATTCTTGTAAAGTTAAATAAAACATAACATACTTCTGCTGTAGTTTTTCCCTGGTGTAGTCCCTGATGGGGAGATAAAAATGTTTTGTCTGCCTATAACAAACCTCCCCCATTTATTAATTTCTTTACTGTGACCTAAAAACTGATAAAGATCTGATCGTTGATATTCGGTAAGTTCTAAACTTAGACACATAGTTGATATATTTTTTCTAAATAATGTCCCTCGTAATGTTTCTGGGAACTCTGCATGAATAAGCTGCGTATGTTTCCTTAATGTATCGTAAACCGACAGATAATTGTGCTTATTATGGTCTGTAGTTTTAATTCCAAATACATATGGATTTGAAGAAGGAACACCTGCTTCTTTTTTATAGAAAGTTCAGAAGCAAGTCGATTCCTTCTTTATATTTTTTGTTGAACAACGTGGGCATTATTTATCTTATTGTAAAAGTGTATTAATTATTTTGACTAATGCAACTAAAGTAATTATCGATCACAAAGCAGTTGGCAGATTTAGTTATTTTAAAACAAATTTGGACGCGTCTTTTGGAAGCCCTTTTTGTTGAGATATTCACGGCTCCTTTGAAGATCATCTTGGGAGTGGCTTATAAAAATAAAATTTATAATTATTATATCTACATTTGTAGATATTCTTTGCATTATATACATACCCTGTACATCCTTAAAGATTTGTGCTTGTCCAATCCCTCACCACTTGCCCGTCGCACAGTGGTGCAAAAACGCAAAATAACATTTTTTTTTTATAACTTAATAATGATTTTTGATTTGTTAATATGTTTGTAAATGATTAACACTTGTTTAAATAAAAATTTCACTAGGCAATTCATATGTAAACTATGAAGTTAAGCAAATCGTCAATTTTTAACTTTTCTTTATTGTTTTATACCGTTTGAAATATATAATGCGTTAATAACATCAAACTAACTTTTTTTATTCATCGATGTTTCATATGATTAATTAGTATGTATTTTTAATATTTTGCACTATTATTTATGCAATAGAGCACACATGATTATTCCACATCCATTTGAGCTTAGAAAAAATGGAATTTTTTGTTTATTTTCATTAAATTGATATATCTAATAATGTTTTTCACGCCTTGACACTTAGGTCGAAATCCAACTGAAATTTACATAGACCGGTCGCTCATATTCGCACCTTTTTTAAAATGTATTTGAGTGTACCAATTTTTTCTTAAAATAATGGGTTAAAATAAAAATAGTAAGGAATCAAACTTATTTTATTACAAACATTTAATACAAATATTTAATCAAATGAATTTTTTTATTGGGAAATAAAATATTAAAATTAAATTAAAATAAAAAAACGTAATATTTATTTATTTTCTTTCTATTCTGAACCTGAGGATTTAGAATTTGTTAATGTATTTTGTAATTGGCTGTTCTCTGTAGGTAAATCTATTAACATACATAATACTTTTAACGGAAATATTTTTTTACAATTTTTTGCGACAACCTATTTCAAAGTTATTTATGGATCAGAGCATAATAATAATCTCTTGAAGATATCTTTATTTGTTCAAGACGATTTCGAGACGATTTCATACTAAATCATTTTCAAAACAGTTTTGAAAGTTTGTGAATTCTAAAACTTCTTCCGAGTATCGCCCGATTGGGAAAATCGTTTTTTTTACAGCGGAGGGTCCATGTAACAAAATTTTGTGTACCGTTGGCAGCATGTACAACTATAGATACAGTGACATGTATAATTTTGTTGTATTTAAACACTACTGTTGAAACACAGGATAGTTTATGGCGATGTCCCATGAAATTGTGACTAAAATATTATGGAATCTTTCGATTAGCCTTTTTTCAATTCCTGAAATGATGGAATTGTACAATATTATGTAAAATAAAGTAAGAATAATAATAATAATAATAATAATAATAATAATCTCTGCTAAAATAAAAAGAAAATTTTGATAATTAAGTATTCCTCTTAAAATTATTAAAAAATTCAAAAAAAATTAAGGGCGTGAAGCGTGTTAGATTTTGTAATTTGACATCGTACTTTTCTGTTATTTTGAATTCTTTTACATTAAGAATTAGATTTATTCGAAACTATTTAGATATTTAGCTTTATGTACACCCAGTTTCAGATAATTCTATAGAGCAATAAAGTTTTTATTATTTTTTGGTTTATGTGTATTCAATTTATTATCTCGCTGCGTGTACTAATTTTATTACTATTTATAAACACAAACCTTAATGCTTTCGAGTCACGAAAATTTAAAGTTACATTCTTTAAAAATTCAATATTATATCATATGTTTAAAACACATATAACTTAACAAGAACATATCGATAACCGTAGCCACATATTTATTCAAAACTAAGATTGTTAAAACAACGACTCCTATCCACCGCAGTGTAATAATGGCTTCATTTTCCTCGAAAGCAATCTGACCGTAAAATATTACCTTGTTTAGATCTACTTGCATACGAAGTATCGCTAAATAAACGATGCACTTCCTCCGTTAAACAGCCGGTGTTTGTACCTTAACTACGCTAAAGACATGCAAAAGCATCGAGACATCCGGCCGGAAAAACCAACTAATCGTAACCAAGCGACTATCAAATTGAAAAAGACCGGTTTTCAGATTGTGCCTTTTAATTGCTCTTCCATCCCAGTACTTATAACACCGCGCTCGACTGTCAGGTGTTATTGTTCTTCTTTCAAACTCCGAGAAAAATGAAGTCCGTTTGTGCGTTGGTTCTCCTGCAAGTTGCTGTGCTGTTGCTGGCTTGCAGCGACGTTAGTTTGGCCAGTCCTCGACCTGACGATTTTGGAGTGAACGTTAGAGGTAATTAGACATTTTGTTTTTGATGCAAGTGCTTGTAGATAATGAAGGCAAGAGAATTATTTTTTCAAGTTTTTCGGTAAGGTTAAAGTTGATTTTCATCACAAACTGGAAGCCTATCGCAACTTAATGTTATACACTTTCAAGTTTTGAAGAGCTTACGAGAATTAATCAGAATTCAAAAAGTTAGGGCTGTAGAAAGCTCAGGTTTAAGATGATCAGGCTGCTTTAACTTCCAGAAATTTTGCTATTGTACAAGCATAGACTTCTATTACCTACTTAAATAAAACTTGTTGTAATCCACTACGTTTAATCGTTACCCTTAAAGTTCACCAGCTTAAAGCATTTAATAACAATAATTTCAATACGCCTCTGTTATCATGGCAAGAATAACAATAAGTTTTTCTTATTTTTCTGACTTAATTCTGTGTATTGCACGAATAGATAAACGTGGCGACGACAATTGTGCAGACCACGAGGTGTTCAAGGACTGCGGTACTAGCTGCGAAACAACTTGCGAGAGTTTAGCTAATGACGGCAATAGGTACTGCAAAGAGCAGTGTGCCCGTGGGTGCTTTTGCAAGAAGGGCTACGTAAGGGATGACATAACTAAGAAGTGTATTCGTTACCAGGAGTGTCCCCGAGTTAAGCATTAAAATAAAATGTACTATTTGATAATTACGCAGAACTAAACGTTTGTATACAGTATTAATAAAGGATGCATTTTGATTGATCATTGATAATTAAATAATTTGTTAATAAACTGAAAAAGAAGGTTATCGACTTGAAAGTTGACATTCAAGGGGTAAACATTCTCTTCTAAGCGACGCTATGGCACGAATCGAATTGTTTGAAAAGTTGCTTACTACGACGAAGTACACCCCTACGATCCATACGAAGGGTGGAAAAACAGTTTTATTTTTGATACAACGAAGCGCAGTGAGCTGTCCCTTTTTTTTTCGATGGAATATTGTTTAAGATATGAAGATTCATGAATTAAATGTTTTTAGACAAAATCAAAGAAACTACCCCAACGATCCACAGAAAGGGTGGAAAAATCGGTTTTATTTTTATTACAGCGAAATGAAACGAGTTATCCCTTTTTTCGACAGAATATTACGTAAGGTAGAAAGTTATATAGGATTTAAATTTTTGTGGGCAAAATCGAAGAGAAGGACATCTTCCCAGAAATTTTTGTAATCGTTAAAATAGATGTAATTTTATCTATTACAAATGAAGAATAAATTGTTATGTTTATTTTAATATTAAGGTCAAAATACTGAAAAATACAAAATTAAAAAACTACAAAAAGAAAAGAATACAAAAATTTAAGTGAATAAAAAATTTATATAAAAGATCAATAAAATCGTTCCTCGGGGATCTGGAGTCTCTCGGCAACAAACATTTATTTTCTATGTTAACTATAATGTTTCAGTTCTAAGTTCCTAATTGAATAAATAAATTACAACATTTTTTCTGTGTAATCTGTATAATTATGTGTAGTTCTGTACGTGCACGATTGTGGTATTAGGACGCAGTGCCGGCTGTGCATTCAAAGTGCGAAAATACATTGACAAATACCTCGTATCGGCTGCTGCGCCGCTCCCCTTCATCATCTCGCAAATATTTTTCTCGTCTCGTCCTTTCTACTTCGGAATTTTCTCGATCTTTTAGGCATCTAATCTTTCGTTTTAGCTGCTCTATCTCCCTATCCAACTTTTGCCTATCTTTCCATTCCTCTGCCCTTTCTTTCTCGTCTTTTTTCTTTATCTCTTTCTTTTTCTTCGAATTTTCGTACCCTGCGCTTGTAGTACTATATTTGCTTTTGTGTTTTTGCAACAAACTTCTTCTTTTGACTGGAACAGAATTTTTTTACCGAAGTTAATTAATCTAGATTCGTCATCACTTTAAGATTCGAAAATTAAAATTCTTTTATAGTGTAACGGGTCGTTAAATAAACGATCGTAAATATATCTGCAAAAGAACGAAAATGTACGGATTGCTCAAAAGTTGAACAAGATATAACTTACTTCTGCTGTAGCTTTGCCCAGGATATACGCCCAGATAGGCGGATAAAAATATTTCGTCTCCCTAGAAAAGATAAATACATTTGATGAGTATATATTTAACTATTGGCTGTGCGCATGCAAATCCCCATTTGTTTTATTTATCTTATTGTAAAAGTGTATCGATTATTTTAACTAATGCAACTAAATTAGTTATCGGCAACAAAGCAACCAGCACATTTAGTTTTTTAAAACAAATATATTTATAAGATAATAAAAAATACAGTATTTCCCGAAACTACATTTTATTGTTACGAAAATACTTCGACGTTTTACTGAATTCTAATGTAATAATCTACTAAAAGAAACGAGAATTGTCAACGAACAAGTGCATTAAGGGGACAAGCCTGAGTTGAAACCTAAGAAAAAATAATTATTATTAATTACAAAAACTAGCAGTAATTCTTCCCTCGCTCACGCTCGGTCGGTTGATTAAAATCACAATGTTCCATGAATTAAGCGATATTTTTTTTTATTTGTTTCCTCATTCGAGTTTATTAAAAATGTTTACATTTGATTAGCCATTGCGTTAGTATAAAGGTTTATAACCTGCTTCATAGCATTATGTAAGTTTTAAATTTGCTACATTTTAATTTTGTGTTTTTTACTAAGATTTTCTTATTTTTTTGTAGTTGCGAATTATCTGTTTGTAATTGGGCATTTTGCCCGTTTCATTAATAAAATAAAATAAATAAAATAAAAATTCGTGTTCCACCTGCGCGATAGTAATGTATTGCTTTGCATTACGACTAACTGCGATGATTTTCCTGATAGTTTGGAGGAATGAAAGACATCGTTTTTTTCTGCTATTTTGACGTCTTTGACTGACCATTAAGAATCAGATTTTTTTGGAACTAGAACGAAGAAATTAATTACTTAGATATTTAGCTTTATGTAACTCAATTTCAGGTAATTCTAAATGATAGTAAAGTTTTTAATATTCTTTTATTTGCGTGCATTAAATTATCTTGTCTACTAATTTTATTACTATTTATGAACAAAAATTTTTAAAGCGTAATAAAACTTGCTTACCTTAATGCTCCTGAGTCACGGCGAAAATTTAAAATAATGAAGTTACATTTTTTAAAAATTCTATATTATATCATATAAGTTAACAAGAGCATATCGATAAGCGTAGCCACATATTTACTTAAAACTAAGATTGTTAAAACATGACTCCTATCTACCACTTTTAATTGCTCGACGCTAGACTGTCAGGTGTTATTATTCTTCTTTCAAACTGCGGGAAAATGAAGTTCGTTTGTGCGCTGGTTCTCCTGCAAGTTGCCGTGCTGCTGCGCAGCACGGCAACTTGCTGGCTTGTAGCGATGTCAGTTTGGCCAGTCCACGACCTGAGGATTTTGGAGTGAACGTTAGCGGTAATTAGAATTTGTTTTTGATTTAAGTACTTATAGATAATAAAGGTAAAAGAATTATTTGTTCAAGTTTTTTGGTAAAGTTGTAAAGTTGATTTCCATTGCAAGTTGGAAACTTTATCGCAACTCAATTTTATACGCTTTAAAGTTTTGAAGATCTTACGAGAATTAATCAGAATTCAAAAAGTTGGCTCTAGAAAGCTCATGTCTAAGATGATCAGACTGCTTTAACTTCCAGAAACTTTGCTAGTACGAGCATAGACTTGTATTACCTACTTAAATGAGACTTATTGTAATTCGCTGTGTTTAATCGTCACCCTTAAATTTAACCAATTTAAATTTCAAAACGCCTCTTTTATCATTGCAACAATAGCGATAAGTTCTTCTTACTCAATACTGTGTTTCGAACGAATAGATGAGGGTGCCAGCGGCTGTGGCAAAAACGAGGTGTTCAAGACGTGCGGTCCTAGCTGCCAAACAACTTGCCAGATTATAAGTAGTGGCGAACAACTTTACTGCACGGAGCAGTGCGTCGAGGGGTGCTTTTGTAAGAAAGGTTACGTACGAAACAGTAGGAGGAACAACAAGTGCATTCGTATCCAGGAATGTCCCCGAGTGAAGCCTTAAAATAACATGTACTACTGCTTGATAATTACGAAGAATTTCGTTTGTATACGCACTTAATAAAGAATTTTGGTAGAATATTGAAAGATAGTGTTCTTTATCTTGAATTAACTGATTTATCAAAAAGGATTTGATAGTATTAAAATAATACAGTAATAAACTGTGAGGTTTATTCGTGCTATTCATTATACGGAATTTCATAGCAAGTAACATATTTAAATGTTTCAGTGGGCAAATTAAACTGTCGCAAGCAATAGGTCACGAATAGAAACTTACTGTGCTCCGATACATGCAGCCTTTGTTTGCAGAATTTCAGTGCAACTCCTGCTACAATATTTTAGGAATTGTCGATGAATAATGAACAAACCCGAAAATTATTTTTTTTAACGGAGTGCGCGAAACTCGCTTTCTCGTGCTTGTTTTGCGTGCGCGAAGTAGCTGTTTCTCGCTCTAGTGCGTGAAGTAGGTGCATGCGCATATCAATTTACTTTGCGCACGCCGTGCGGGTTGGTAAATTTTAACTTAAATTTCACCTTTTAATAGATAAGGTAATAGTAATTGTTTCATAACATTCCATTTATAATATAAACTAATTGTTTCATTGTTTTTATATTTTCTATGAGAAAGCATTGTTCCAAAATCGGTTCGCCGCGTATTTGTAATTTTTGTTCTCCCTTCTCTTTTCTCTGTCTTTCACTTTTCTAGTCCTTCCCTATTAACTTTCTTGAGAGTGTCTATCTCCTTTTCATCTCCGTGATCTTCTTTCTATATTGATTGTGCTCTTCCAATCTTTTTCTTTTTTCAATACCTAGCTCTCTCTTGAGTCCCTCCACTTCTTTCTTTAGTTTATTTATTGCTTTTCTGACGCTGATTCCTTCCTCTCTTTCTTTTCCGTGGCCTTTCCTATTATCTCTACCGTAATCACTTCTTATTTATCTATATATCTTTATAGTACAGTGATATTTTTATTATTATTACTTTATGATGATTGTTTACATTAGTTTCAGCAATATAGTTCAAATCAAATATAAAAATTACTTTTCTTTGGTTTATAATTACTAAAGAAAATTCAATTTATTGAAATTTTTATTTAGTTTTCTTCTAAAGGAAGATAGTGTGAAAAAGGTAACACCAAATTAAAATCACCTTTTTGCTCTTATATTCAACATTATATTTTGATACGTCTTGTACAAAGCTTGATTTATCACATTCATTTTTATTTAAGTTTCCGCGAAATCGCGCTTAGCGCATGGAGTTTCAAATATTCCGTATTTAAGAGTTTAAATATTCCAATAACAAAATTTTTATTTAAATTTTGTTCGCTGCTCATTAAATTCTAAAATGAAGATAAAAAATAAAATAATAATATAAAAATAAATAATTAATTATATAAAGAATAGTTTGAAATTAGGATTTTAAAATCGATTGCTTTTAATCAATGTCAGAGATAATAATGGAACCATGAATTAGTTAGAAGGAAACTAAGTGCCAATGAATAAATTTTGTTCGCTGCTCATTAAATTCTAAAATGAAGATAAAAATTAAATAATAATATTTATTTTATTTATTTATTTATTTGAAACCAGTGTTACAATTACCACATTTGTAGTCTATTTTCATAGACCAAAGTGGTAACTCCTATAGAGGTATTACAATACCTGTGCATAGGTCTGGCGTAAAACTTATATCTATCTTAAAATTAACTTAAAACTAATTGTAATAACTTATCATAAAATTTTTTCTTATGCAATTATAACAGTGTATAACAGTGATAAATTTTTCATTTAAACAATATGCCAATTTTGAACACTTATTAATTAACAATATATTCTTATAGTCTATAATACTTAGGTTACTACAATCTATCGATTTACAATTATTTGTTGTTTTTTATCCATATCTTTAGTTTAGCTTTGATTGTGTTTTTATTTCCCAATCAATAAAAATAAATAATTAATTATATAAAGAATAGTTTGGAATTAGGATTTTAAAACCGATTGCTTTTAATGAATGTCAGAGATAATAATGGAACCATAAATTAGTTAGAAGGAAACTAAGTGCCAATGAATTGGCAGCGGTTTAAAACATGTAGTAAAAGAACTATATTACGGAAAATTTTCTTATATTTTCATTTTTTTGAAATATATAACGGAAGCTATTGTCTTATAACGCTACTGTCGTGATTTATTTTTTATAAAAGATAATACTGTCACAAAAATCTGAAAGCTTGAGTTACAAAAAATAATATCTTTTCCAAAATCAAATAAACTATGTAATATATTTCATCCTCATAATATAATGATTTATTTTACGAATAAAATTGTTTACATACATTATCAAATTCAACTATAGTATAAGGAGACTACAATACTCCCGTCATGATGACAGTAAATGATTTTTACTAGTTTATTACTTGTTTATCTTTTAATAACATTGTACAATTTTTTTAATGTAATATGAAGATTTGACCCTGGTAGAATTCTTGAAAAGTTTTTAGTTCATTTTAGCAAGTTTTTTAGTTAAATACGAATGATTGTAATTATTTATTATTATTATCCAATAAATATATTTGCTCATGAATATTTTACTGAAATGATATTTCATCTTTTAAGATGATTTTCCAATAGTTTTTATTCAATTAAGGCATCAATTTTAACTAAAAATGGTTACATTTAAAATATACATTAACCAGCAAAACTGGTTAATTTTCTACCAAGGTAGATTAATTATTATAATTACATACGTATTTTACACATGAACACATTTCAAAAGCATCTGAAGTTCTTTTAAAGGACACTTCAGATACTTCTGAAGTGTGTTCTTTTATCCAATCTAAATACTTAGTTATTCTTGTATAAACGTGAGGCATGGCACCGCAGCCTTTAGGATTTTTGGAAGACCAGGAAACTATTCCAATCAGGGTGTTTCCATTAATAAATAGTGGACCACCAGAATCGCCCTATAAAACGCGAAAGAATAGTTTAAATAAGTGTTACTGTTCTTGAAAGCTGAGTTTAACACTTACAACACATGCATCGTCTATTGAATTAGCTTGATAAGTGCACAGCTGCTCTTCATAAATTCGTTGAATGTCATAAATTTTGTTACACAATTTGTTGGTAATCAGTCGTACTGTTACTTTATGAAGCCAAAGAGATAGGTCATCTTCATTAGTTGGCTACAAAGTGTATTATTTAACAGCAATTATTTCGTGCAATATTGTAATTTTTTATTAGATAAAACATTATTACGTGTGCAGGTCTTGTGGTACCGTAACCGGATACTACAGCTGTTTGATTTTCTACTAAAACTAAATCTGATGTAGGTAAATTTACGGGAGAAACCTGTTCATTGTAAGTAAACGGAGGATCTACCTAGAAACAATTATTTTTTTGTTTAATGATGTTATCATTATTTATTTATTTTAATTACCTTAATTAAAGCGATATCATTTTTGTTGGAATCGATCATTGCATAATCTTGGTGAATGTATATTCGCTCTAATGAATGCTCACTTGATGGAAAAACAACGTTATTTCCAGTACCCACTGTAATACCTTCTTTTCGCTCTTCTCTGTTATTAATGAAATCTCTGAAAATTACAATCAAATGTGTAAAAAGTAAAGTAAGAGAGTACCTAACGGGCAGCGATTTGATAATATAGTTTGAATATGAAATGACGATGTTTCTTGATTTCTTTTTTAATTTATTTTGAAAATTATCTTACTCAATTAAGCAATGAGCCGCGGTTAGAACATAATATTTATTAATTATAACGCCACCGCAGAAAGCATGAACTTTATTATGCCTCTTAAGAGATACCTGTAAGAAATGTTGCATTAATTATCAATACAATGGTAGTAAAACACTTATAACATACTTGGAATGGTATTTCTCCCTCATTTCCTAACCTTCCGCCTGATATTCGAGGTGTTCTGCCTTTTTTTTCTCCTCTACCTTAACCGAAAAATGCAGAATCTCCGTTTAATTAATTTTTAAAAAATCAAACACTATTAATTAATTAAATTCATACCACATCCTACAGTTGATAGCAAATATAAAATCCAACTTAAAATTATTACCATTTTACTCTATAAATAGAATATGAAATTATGTCACTTTTATGGTGTGAAAGTAATATACATTTAATAATTTTGAAAACAGATTATTTAGATTTTTCTTTTGTAAAAATTATTGAACAAAATTGTTTTTAACGACCTTATTTAAATTGGGTTCTATGATACATTCGTTTTCTAAAAACTTTTTATACAAAAAATGGCTGTAGATATGAGAAAATTAATATTAATCGTGATGACATTAAAAGCTAATAAACGCTATCGCTTATTTTGTAAACGTATTGTAAATATATTTTTACAATAGTAGTTTTTAATGCAGAAAATTTCTCGTTTCAATAGGGTATCGAAGTATTTTATTTTCTGAAAAATTGTCCTCAATAAAATTTAAAATAAAGCTTGTGAGACAATATTATGTATTCGAAATGAGTTTAGCACAAGCAGTTAAATATTAAAAAAAAACAAAAATTATTTTAAAGCCATATGAATTTCTCGCAAACTATATTGCAAAAATATTGTTCGTAACATGCGTGGATGATTCTTGCACTCATCTGATAACTCGTGCGGGAAATCTAAATTCTTGTAAAAATTTGAGATGCAATGCCACAAGTAAAAAACTTTGAGAATCAAGAGACTAAACCAATAAATAGTATATTTCGCTCCTAGAGAGAGAAAGAATTGGAAAGCTCATAGCTTGTGTAAATTGACCCCCGAGCCGAAGGTGAGGGTGTTAAACGCGAGCTATGGGCTAGAAAGCAGTACTTTCGGCCCGCTAGGCAAAAAGATTTTTTAATGTTAATTTTGAAAAATCAAATTCAAGTACAGTATAAGGAAACTAGAATACCGATATCGTGATGACAGTAAATGATCGTTATTATTTTATTACTTTTTTTATCTTTGCCATTGTATTTCTTCCTCCTAGAGGAAGCTTTGTGATAGTAATTTTTGGAGTTGTTCAAAAAACCTGTTATATTTGTGTTTTAAGGTGCCAGGAACAAGAATAAATAATTTTTGAAAAATATCTGTATGAATGTAGGGGAGACCCGGGCAAGATGGTCGTTGCGGACAAGACGGACACCCCCTATTATTTCTGATATCTGATTCTGATTACGAAAATTCTGAAACAAATCAAGTATATTATATGTGTCATTAGCATGAAAGTTTCAGTAGGTGCGCGCTGCTCGCGGTAATATCATCACTTAGAAATCAAAAAATTGATTTTAGTCTTTGAGCTTACGATGTTATCAAGGTAAAAAAGTGAACTTATTTTTTACACGGATAATGAAATTTTAGAATCAATATCAATTTTTTTTTCACTAGTTTTATTAAAGAAAAATCATTTTATCCTTCCGGGCAAAACGGTCCGGGCAACATGGTCACCCTGTCCTGTATATATAATATATACATAATATATATTATATATAATTATATAATATTATATTATCATTAATAGGGGTTTATGGCGACCGCGACAAGGAGGGAAGACGCTTTCTCTATTAAGAGCCTACCGTGGATCCACGCGTGCGAAAGAAATAGGCTTATGTAGAATAACCCGTCGGTTGACATAAACCTCTATAAACAAATGTATTTATAAATATGATGAAAGTTACTTATTTAACTAATTTTTATTGATTTTTCCCGAGGGTGTCTGTTTTGCCTGGCGATTTTTGAAGGCCTCAAAATTTCAAAATTTTCTTAACAATTTTTTATTATATGTTTAAATAATAATTCATCGCTATGGTTGTACGTACTTATTTATTTTGATGTATACTTTAGAAAGAAATTTTTATTGATTATCTTTTTTGCTCTTGAATTCATTTTTTATTCGTTTTTTCTTAAGGGGTTCGTCTTGCCCGGGTTTCCCCTATGCGTGTGTATCCGTATGTATACGCCTGGATCTCAGCTTCTACTGAACGGATTTTCATTGTTCACGGCTTATTTTTTTTTTTTTTTTTTGCTTTTTTTGTGATGGCGGTACAAAAAACCTGTTTTTGTTTAGCTTATTTGTTTTCGTTTTATTACAAATTTTTGATTTTCGAAAAATTTAATTTTACTTTTTTTAATGATAGGATTGAAATGTTTGGATCGAACAAAAACCATTTTGAAGAGCATAATAAAAATACCTATACCCTGGTAGCAAGTTTCCGATAATATCGCTAGAATTAAAGTAGAATTTTCACGTTCTAGCTAGATTTCGCAAG
>JAWWEO010018922.1:0-18996 GCA_035582975.1 Ormyrus labotus | reverse complement strand
AAAAATCGTTTACATTAATATACGAAAAATGGCCATTTTACATGGCCATTTTATAGATTAAAAATTCTACCAGGGTTAGATCTTCGTATTTTTTAAGTTATGCAAGGGTTATTGTTGCATCGTTAATATTGTAAAATCAATCTTTACTTCCTTCAAAACTTACCTTTTTACTTTTATTGACGATTTCATGGATTTCATGAATCAACTTGATTTATAGTTTTATTCCAAAACCCATCACTATGATAAGAAATTAGTATAGCTTTGAGAGGATGAAATTGTCTATGCTTCAAATCCGTTGTAAATGATGGTGGAACCGCGGAAACAAATGGATGCGACGGAGAAGATCATATCTTACGAAAGCATTACCAATAGAAATGTTGCGAATAAGTAAAATAAAATTTTAGTTCTACTGAAGGGATAATTCAAGCATAATATTGAAAACTTTTAAGTGAATACTTTATCTCCCAATTTGATAAAATAATTTAAAATTTAAAATTCTTGTTTATTTATATCTATAAAGTTGCAGAACAGTAAGTAAAATCTGCTGAATAATTGAGTTAACAAAATTTTTGAAATTCCCATCAAGAATAAAATATTGAATATTTTACTACCAATATATAAATAGTGATAAATTCTAAAGTAAATGCTGTAAATGTTTTGCAACTTCCTCTTTGTTGCAGGCAGCATTTTTTGAATATAGTAAATAATTCAATCCAAATAAAAAATTGAATACTCTTAAATGTAAATGTGGAAATATTATTCCAAAATAAATTCCAATATTTTAAAAGCAATGACTACGTTTTATAGCCTTTTCATTTTTGAAAATTTTTTCCAAATAATAATCTATAATTGTCACCTAGTTTTTGACAAAGAAGTCATTTTTTCATTTTAAGGTCGGCATTAATTTTAATAAAAAATGATCACTTCGCCGAAGTTACGATAATATCATTTAAAGTTAGAGGTCTTAATAACAGGATGACGCCCACATCTACTGAAATCTGTATCTACGATTCGCAAGAACGTAACTTCATTCCTGCTACTTTGACGAAAGCGAATATAAAAAGTTTGGCGAACTCTGTAAACTTCTTTATTAAACTTCGGGAACCAATTTTTATTATGGTATTAAATGATGTGATAACCCTAGAAGTCTTGCATTTAGAAATATGCATAAAAGAGAATTGACTATTTCAATTTCTGAATGGATACTAATATTAAGTCTATATTTGACCAAAAATTTTTTACATCTTTGTTTAAATTCCCAACATTATTACTAGCAACTAATTAAATTCTGTGATTAAGTTTTTAGGCAGATATGCAAATTTATCAGCTGCAGAGTTTACTTCTGATAATATTATCAAATTACTTAAAGTTAAACAAAGCCCCGTAGCGCGCCAATTTCTCGGAATTGAAGATTACGCAAAAGTTGTTTTAATATATATTTTTAAATAATTTAAAATCTAATTATTCTACGAAATTTATTCGTTCACTAAAACGTGCTTGAGGTAAAGAGAAATTATTTATTCCACGTCGTATATTTATAATATTTTATATAATGAAATGAATTTTCAATTTTACTAAAGTTTTAATGAAAAATAAGAACAAAACCCTGCCTTCAAACAAGTGTTTTACTAGCGTTCCAGTCTATTCCGAAATTGCAATAAAAGTTGACTTCTCCCCCATTGAACGGCGGCAGTCGCAGGCGTGAGCAATCCCTCTCCCGGCCCGTAAAAATAAAATTCTAATAAAGTAAATAAAAGCGCGGGCGGGAAAAGTAAAACAGCGGCCGACTTAGCTGCAATCCGCGGGGAATTCGTTTTCGCAAAGCTGCGGAAACGCGTGCGCGCTTTCTATTACACTAAAACCAGTACTCTCCCTCTCCTCCCAGTATATTTCTTTCTCTCCGGCGAGCAGTGAAGCTGCTATCCCGTATAAGTCAGTACTCGGCACGCGAGAGGCAGCTTCGGGGGCTTTTCCTTAGCCGAAGAAGACTCCTCGCGGAGCTATACTCGATTGCTAATGCAAATTTGTCATATACATTTATCGGCCTCGCTTGGGCTGCCGAGTGCATTAGTGCAATTACTCTCGGGGACCCCCTGGTCGAGCTTGCAAGCACACCGCGCCGCTTACACTAATGCAAGCTCACGCGTGTAAAACGAGCTCTCGGCGGCTATCGAAACGGGGAAAAGCTATCGCGAAAGCCTCGCTCGCGGAAAGGAGAAAACTGAGTTTTCAAAAGGCGGCTATCTCGGAGCTGGCCTGCTTCTCTTTTTTCCGATACGGCCGGACGACTGTGTACGGATTCTTTGCCCCGGGGACTTATTTTTACTCCGCGCTGCCGGGGGTTTCTGAACTTTCGAGCCGTGAAATTTATGCGCCGAGCGCGCTCCGAGTTTTTTCGCGGGAGCTTTTTCAGATTTTATCGACGACCCGCGCGTTATCCATTTTGAAAAAAAGAGCGGAATGTAATATGAGGAAGCCGGGTTACGGAGAGCTGATCTAACGTAATTGATCGATCTGTTTATAGCGTGAAAATGCTACTTTATACCGGTAGACGGGCTGCTTTTTCCTTAAAATCTCGGATTTTCTGGATTGATCGGAGATATGGAATTTCAGCTCTTTTATTCCTTTGATTCTGCAGGAATTTTTCGCAGTTGAGCAAATAACGTTTTTAGTAGATTTTAATCTAGCGTGAGTCATTTAATCATGAATTTTATTTTACATCGTTTTTATGACAACGTATACAGACGTAGTTTATAAAATGTAAAATTGAGTATACTCTACATAAAGGGTCTGCCGACTTCACAGACTTAAAAGGGTCAAATCAAATGATAATCTGAAGGGTCTACGTAACCACGTGTGGTATACGTTCCTATCTTCATGCCAAAAGAGTTCTACAATACTCTTCGGCACGTGCGATCGAATGTTATCAAGTTAATAAAGCAGACACAGAAAAAGGTTAATGCTGTCTTTATTAAATTCTTTTAAAAACGACAATTTGTTGGATCAACTTTTTAAAATTACAATGCGCGTTTATTCTTACATTCGAGAAGAGGTCACACCTCTTTACCGCTTTGCAAATCAAGCGTAACTTTACTAAAAACAAAAAATTAATTGCCACCCGACGACGATAAACGGCGCAAAGACGTTAATGGAGATCCTATAAGCTCCCAACCGTGGCGGTCGGCCGTTAAATAAAACGCATTTCGAACCCGGCTTTCAAAGCCCGACAAAACTGGCCGCGCGAGCCTCGAATAAGTAAAACCGAATTAACGCACGCCGAGCGCAAGCATCAACCGCCAAAGAACCGACGGCCAGAAATGGTTGTTTCTTTTTTTTTTTTTTTTTAATCCACACCCGCAGAACAGAAAGAGTCGGAATAGCGTCGGCATTAGAGCGCTCGCGCGAGACCGTTCGCGTGTTATATGAAAGACAAATAATCCAATAATACCAGAACGAAGCCGACCAGCCAGCCTAATAGGCTTATCGTTTATAAACCAGAGTGCTCTCTGCCATCGCGACAGTCCGAACCCCTGTTTACAGAGTTCCACTATTTTCCATCCCGAATTCTAAAGGTGTACAAGGCGATTGTCGAAATTTTGTTTAGGATTAGGCGGTTTTGACGCCGAGTTGTATTTTAGAAGGTTGAACGTTCGTTCCGGGCTTGTTATTCGGCGTGTAAATTAGAATCTTCATTAACAGCACGGCTGAAATAATAATTTCGGTTAATTACAAAATGATGGAGAGGCACGCTTGGCCTAATTAATTGCTCAATATTGCTCGACGCATATTTCAGTGCTTGGACTGTTTTCAGGGAAGCTTTGTGAAAACTTTTAATGAAAATGAATTACACATGAATATTAATAGTTATTATATTTCATGAATAATCAGTATTATACCTCCTCTAATGTATTAAATATTCATATGTGAATTTTTTTCTCTCGATTTGGATATTCCGATAAATCCATCCAAGGTAACGATTCTATTATTATGAACAAATTATATACGAAATTACTTAGTTTTCTCGAGACTTGGATCAAAGTCACTTCGACCCGGACTTCACCGCTTCAAGACTGACGTCATTTATAACTGACACCTTCTTCATTAACTCTCTGCTTGACATACTTTTTAATTCTTCCAAGTTTGTTCCACATTAAAATCACAAAATATGTATACTTAAATCTTTTTCGATCATAAGTGCATCAAAGTATTTTGTATTTATTGCCTTTTCGATTGGCTTAAAAAGCTTTACAGCAATAATCCACAAGTTCATCGAGAAAAAGTGATTTGTAGCTCGCGAAAAAAATAAATCGGCCAGTCTAATTTTTGCACGTAATACCGCGTGTGCAGGCACGTAAAGCAGTGACGTCCGTCAAAACTAAATCCTATCAACGCTTATCGCGAAATCAATAATGGCCAATCCTGGGTACATTTCGCCCGACTAAACGCAAATTCAACGTTTTATCGGGCTGCGGACTTGAAAGCGAATGCAATTGAATTTCATTCAAAGCCCAACGACATCTTTCAGGATCTGGTCCGCTGAAGTAGAACGGCCAGATGCCTATTTTTTCCTAATTGTAACCTTCGCAAATTGGCATCTGACATTGACGATAAATCTTGACTTGAATTTGTTTATTATGATTATGTATAAAATATAAAAGAAGAATTGCAATTACTTTTTTGCAGGTTAGAAGACTTTATACTTTACCTAATAAACTGTTCGGTTATTCACTTTAATTCAAAATTCATAATTACAGTATTAAATTAAATAAGTACCATTGTTATTATTTTATTTATAAAAATTTATTTATTTATTTATTAAAAACAGAAATTTACATAGCAATATTATATAAAATAAAAATCGATTGTGAAATAACATTTTTCAGTGAAACTAATATTAAATTTTCCAAATTTTCGAATTTAAGCAAAGTAATTTACTTGGCTTAATACTGCAAAAAGATATTCCAACAATTCGTGCTAAATAGAATCAAAGCTAACAAACACAACGGCTATTAACTATCGCATACTTTTTCGGAGCAAATATTCTTTTTTTAAAGGAATATCTCCTGGAAATACCGGAAAGTAAACGAGCAAAACCGTATCGAGGGATTGCCACCCGAGCGCAAAACAAACGGTGCACTGCGTGCACAGTTAAAAACGCTCCGCCACTGACGCACGTAACCAAACGATCCAAAAAAAAAATCCCTCCGTAATCTGCAGGACGTTCTATTTCTGCTATCCGACACAACTTTAAAAAAAAAAAGCGCTACCAATTATTGTCCGGCTCGATAAGCAGAAACAATGGATAGCGCGCGCAATAATTTTACGCGATCCAAAAAAAAAACAAAGGTCCAAAGATCCCGACGCGATTTTCTATCTTCTGGGCCCCAGCAAGTAAAGCTTAACTCGCCGCTGCAGCATTTTTCCAGCTTTATCGAGTGTGCAGGTTGAAAAAGCCCGCCTACGCGCGGAATATAACGGGAAAAGAAATATTTTAAGGGTGTCGGACGGAGGCCGTCTGCTCGCCTCTCTCTCTCTCTCGGGAGAGCGACGCTTGTCGCAACTGCTTTATGGTGCGATAAAAAAACCTTAAACAGCGTCGTCACGGGTTTCGTGGGGCTCGGGAGATAGCGTTTTTAAACATGACGGCTCTTTATTTATCGAGGGTAACCTTCTCGTGCTGTTTACAAAAGTGGAAATGATAATTTCTTTGACGTTTTTTGGGGAAGGTACTCGCAATTCGCGAGAGAAATTTGTTCCATTTGCGCTGAATTTTCGAGAAATGTGTGACAGTTTAAATGTGTCTATTTCTAGACGCTGTTTTTCGTTTACGTGAAATTCAAAGTAACAATACGTAAGAACATAATAGAAACTTTCAGTAGCTTTTGCTGACTTCTGCAGTTTAAAATTAGAACAAAGTTGTCTTTGAACTCTTAAATTATTCTCGCTAATTGCATCATTTTCTTGAGCTAAGCCGCGATTTTCAAAAGTTGAAAGATTAAGGCAAAGAGCATTTTTTAATTAAAAAAGGTTCATTATTCAGCGTACTTTTATTTTTCAAGGACTTAAAAAATTATTATATATTTTAGACTCGGGACTCAAAGAAAAAGTTTTAAGCACATAACTACAATGAATATCTTCATCTGGTTTAAAACTGGTTTAAAAATATAGCTACAAATTTACACTTATTATTTACTCTTTTTCTGGAGCACAATTATCGGAAACAAACTATCGCCTTCTTGAGTATGGATAATCAGAGCGAGATTATACATTATAGAGCGAGATATAATGGAAGGAATCCATAATACGGAAATAATTCTTTCTTGATCTATTCCATTTTTATTTAATTTATAGTGACTATCACGAAATAGTCATACTTTTAGTAGAATAATAGTGTTTGATATATAAAAATTTAAAAATTTTTTAAATAATTATTCGTGGCCTACTTATAATGTATGTTAATGCCTCTATAAACTTCTATTATCGTTAAATGTATTAATAAAATAATCGTTAAATGTATTAATATATATAAAAGTAATATTAATACGAATAAATCTAAATAAGAGAAATATTCTAGAATTTTTAACGAGCTTTATAATATAATACTGTACCAGTAAATCACTTCGTAACAAAACCATTTAGATGTGAATTCGTTTTAATCTGAATCATATTAAAAGCTCTTACATTCAATATCTGCAATTCTTTATATAATCTTGTTTAAATCTATATTTTCTCTTTTCTGTTTAATCTTTATCACCAAGAAGTATTGCGCATTAAATCTGAGTAATATATTGAAATATTATTGATTTTCACTGAATCAATTTTAAATAATATATCCTAATAAAGAATATTTACTATACAGAATATTAAAGAGTTTTTTACTTCTTCTCCAACCTCATTTAACCGCACATCAAAGTTCACTTTAGTTGCACTTGCAGAATAAAACAAGCTTTTTCTCTTTTCTTTTTTACGCAGATTTAAATTACTTGTTGTTTTAAATGACATAAAAACGAACCTGAAGCACAGCTTCAGTTTATTTAACTTACTAAAAAAATATGCTTTCCCAGTTTTATACATTTTTACATGATGTAATTTTAATTTTGTACTACGTTATTTAATAATAATATTACTCTTCTTTTCAAATGAAACTTTCGAAGTTCGAACCAAGTTATCTTATTTTCGCAGCCTCGATTAAACCAACCTCATTATTATATTCCCCGAATTAAACTTCTTGGAAAAGCGCTTCTGTCACTAAAGTAACGCGAGAAAAAACGAGAAAATTGCCAATTCGCAGCCGAGCGATTCATCACTCACGTAACGCGAACAATTTATGCGAGGCGATTCATAGGGGCATCTTTTTAATTTGAAATTACACGCGGCATAAACGTCAATCGCAGAGCGATCGCCGACGCGAAAAGCGTGGTACACACTCGCCGGCGAATTCGCTGCCTTTTACTCGGCGCGTCGGCACTCGACGTGATCGAGTGCTCGTCGGTAGAGGGATATTCCAAGAGAGAAAACGAGGACATCGATTCCCCGCTTTCGCTAAGCACTTTTCCGATTTTCGGCGGATTGTCTGTGCATCCGAGTTTTCCTTCGGTTGCATCAACATAAAAACGCCGTCGGGATACTCTTTCGATTTCCGCGCTTAATACCTCCCCCCCCCCCCCCGTTTTTCCGTCATTAAAATCCTTCGATTCGCGTTCGCGCGTCGCATTCGCCCCCGATTAAAGAGCAATCCTGCCTCCGTAGCTCTCCCTTTTTTTTTTGCTAGAATTAAATACGTCAAAACGAAGCTTTAATCCATTGTTACAGCCTCGGCTTGGATTTAATCCGGTTCCTTTGATAGCGCAGTGCTCTCTCCGGGGCGCGCGAGTGGCGCTTTAAATTTGTAATCACGCGTACTTCAAAGAATCTCGTTAATGCAAAATAAAAGAAATGCAGAGAAAGTTAAAGCAGACGAGGGCTGCAGCGCGCATTGGAACTTTTCGCATTGCAAGGCGTGCGCGCGGCTTTCTCGCGTTGAAGCGCGCGCAATGCATTTCCAGCGCTATTTTCTGCCGCTGCAAAAATAGTGTTATCTCAACTCTCGGGCCGGCACGAGAGAGAGCGAACTATTAAAGTGCAGTTGGCTAATAAGTTGCCGGAATAATTTCGACGCGCTCCAATTTACGGGTGCAAATCGACTTGTTTCATTAATAAACCGTGCTGTCAATTAACTTCTTTAGTTTCGCCGGCGCGCCGAGGGGGCGTCGCAATTCTAGTTTTCGGCGTGCGGCTTAGACGACAATTCGGCCCCTCTCTGCAAGAGAGAGAGTCAGCTTCGGGAGCTTATTGCAGTTGGTGCAAACGAGTTTTCAAAGTTCCAAAACACCGAGTACTGATCATGCTAGCTCTCTAATGCAACTTTTAACCGGAACAAAAAACAGTACCACATGTGATACCTGCAGCGCATTTAGAGCGGAGTTTAAGTGCGGCGATGAGCGTTAAATTGTCGCTGCTTAGTCTATTGAGATCTAAGATTGCAATTTTATTGAAATTTTTATTACGCAAGCGAATACGTCATTAGACTATTTAAAGTTTCGTTTATTAATACTTTGGTATTGTCAATAATTTTTTATGTAATTAAAAAAAAACGTTATATTAATATTTCCTGCAATGACGTAAAAAGGCGAAGTAGTACTACGTCAGTTTAATTGCCTATTTAATTTTTCTTTATATATAGCTATTTCAAATATCTGAGGCAAAAGAAGTTTCACGTATTAAATGTTTTAAATTCTTTCTTGACTAATAAATCCGGCACTTGTAATACCGAATTTAGCGAATACCTCTGCATATTCCCCGACGTCCATATTTCTCCCCCTTAACTATAAAACATTACGCTTATTCAAACAACTTTGTTGTTAGAATAAGCCAGTCCAAGTTTCGGGAAAGATTTTATTCCACGTATACTAATAGAGTGCTTAATGATAAAAAATGAAAAAAATGCGGAGCCGTATATAAAAAAGTGTCCACCCTCCTGGGTGTAAGAAAAGTTAAGAAAATCCCGGGCTAAGTTAGAGAGATAGCCGGAGCCGTGTAGATGGAGTAAGCAGATACAAGCGAGTTTAGTAGGGCGAGTCTTGTTGCACGTGTTATCTCCAACTGGATTTTCCCAACTTTTCTTACATCTCAAAAGGGTGTCGGACATCGGCCCGAGCCTCCAGCGCTTTTCCCGCGACGAATTTCTGGTTTATTGTACGTAGAAAATGAAGCCTCTTAATTTTTCCTCGACATTAATTATCGACCATAAATATTATTCAGTTGCCTTAATCCAGGGCGCGGAATCGTAAATAACTTAACGATAACGAATAGCCTTGAAAAAAGTTCCGAATGAAGTTTCGCTTTAATGCATATCTTAGCGATCTAATAAATCATTTGTTTATTATCCCCGAAAGAAAAAAAAAGGACTCTTAATAATTTTCCCCCTAACCCCTTGGGCGTAAATATATCGAAGCGTCGATCGTTCGACCATAAATAATCGAAAAACTATTCGCGCCGAATGAAAAATAGCGCGCGCTCTCATCCTCGATATTCAGGCTGAAAAGAAAAAAAAAGCGACCAACAAGTAGAAGCCGCGCGGAGGCGAGAGCTGGTCTCTCTCTCTCTCTTTTTTTCCCCCCTCGGCAAAAAGGCCGGGAGGGTATCCTTAACACTTTCGCCTTGACCATAAATCCATCGGCCAGGTCCTATTTCCCGGAGAGTGGGGTGTACAGCCGCGGGAAAAAAAAAATAGGAACGGGGAGCGAAAGCCATGGGGACGGCGGCGTCAAAGGGGACAATTGTCGTACCTCGAACATGGCGATCCTTTTCCATTTCCCGCTTTTGCGCTCCGCAGCAGCAGCAGCTACGACGACCGTCGACGGCGGCGGCAGCAGCAGTGGCACTTGTTCCGGATCAGTGCATCGCTGCCTGTGCGAGTGGTGCTCGGCTGACGGGGAGGCCGCATGCGTTGGCGCGAAGGCGGCTCCGCTGCTCTCTGCGTGCCTCTATTGTGCCTCTCTTTCTCTCTGTTTTTCCTTCGTCTGCAGCAGCTCGAGCGCGCGGGCGCGCGGGCGCGCGTTTTTTCTTATCGGCTGCGAGACGCGCGACGAGCTAAAAGGCTCGTCTGAGACATACAAAACAACGGAGATTATGCACGTGGGAGGCGCGCGGGGTAAGCACAGCTTCGCTCGTTCGCCAGCGCCGCCTTTCTTTCTCCGGTGGGGGGACGACGTCGCGGATATAAGAGAGTTTTTTGCGAAATTACGCCGAGAGGGAAGAGGTGAGAGAGCGCGGGGGCGGATCGAGAGGCGCGGGGCGAGGTGGGACGGAGGCCCGGGCTTTATTTTATCGAATCTTTTCTGTTGTTTGGAGAAGAAATTGGCCCGCGCGGATGTCATTTTTGGGATGTAAGTTTGGACGAGATCTTCCTCCCATCGGAATGGGTTGGGGATCGTTGGGGAGGATCGATTGTTTGTTGAAATTCAGGAGTTACGGTGTCTTTTTCAATTAACAGAATTACTTTTATTTTATTCAATTAATTGATTTATCGCGAGGGAAAGTAATAAATTGATTGATAACTGTTAAGCAATTAGCGGGACTTTTTCTTCGGATGTGCAATTAATTTTGTAAATTAGTCTGCAAATTTATTTAGCTTTTATCGGGGCTCGTCGATTCATAATTTGCGAGTTTTGCTTTCTAAGTATAGAAAATTCTATCACTTTAACAGTTTTATAGTATGTGTTTCAGAAATGCCTGACAAAATAAAAGTAACTCGCTTTTGTGCACTTGTACTTTTTCTCGCTTTTTTCCACCAACAACATAAAAAGTAACGTATAAAAATTGTAATTAAAAAAAAAATGCTTGCTTAATATTATGTACGATAATAATAATTTAAAAAAAAAATTGAAAAATAATAAAAAGATAACCTTAGAAAAGGAAAACTTAAAAATCCTTTTCAAAATTCAATTTCAAACTAATTTCCCTGAACTAATTTATAAAACATCCCGAGCCTCTCGAGCTCTAACGATAGAATAAAACCTTCATTGTGCATAATAGCAGAAAGCTTTACAATTTACCCTAGAACGTCATTCAAAGTACATAAACTTAGTGGTACGCTTTCCGGATTACGTAACTAATTTCAAGAAGTTCATTTTAAAACTAATAAGCCGCGCGCCGGACGCGATCGCAGTAGCAAAAGCGCCGCGGTACCGATCCAACCGGTACCTCTCCGCGCACCGAATCACCGGTTCAAGGATACGACACTCGCGCCTAACATATCCGCCTGGGCCAAAAATAGCAACGAACAATCGCCGGTCCGCTAAACTACCGGGCGCGAAGGAAAAAGCGCGGCACTGGCGAATAACGCGAAGCTGCTCCGCGGGGAGACGACGCACTGGAGGATATATCACCAACTGCGGAGGAAGGGAAGAAGGTGGGTGCAGGTTCGAGAGAGAGAGAGCGGGAGGCTGCTGCAATGTGCTTCTCGATTCGGCGGAGGCGGTGAACGACTGAGGCGCGATGCTTGCCGTTCACGCGGCCTGGCGGCGGCGGCAGCGCCGGCGTGCCGACGGGGCTCCGCGCGCACCGCGGCTCGCGCATCATCATCCCCGGTGCGCGACGTGCGAGTGCGAACACGAGAGAGAGAGAGAGAGGAGCGTGCTTCCTGCCTTTTTTTCGCGAGGCTTTCGGGCGAGAGAGCCGCCCTCTGCTTCGAGAATAAATTTATCGATAATTGTTTACTTTTCTAGGTGGGTGTAATCTTTCTGAGCATTGATTCGATGTAAATGCTTTTTGAAGTATGGCTGACCATTGTCCGCGAATTGCTTTCAATTTGATTGAATTAATTGAAAGGGATTTTGGAGTAGCTCCTGAAGGGTATGATGTTGCAAATTTATATTTTTGTATTTGGGAGGCATCTTTAGTAAATTAATTTTTGCAGTATTGCGTAAAAAATAAAATCAAATAATAAAAAATAATAATAATAAATTTGAAAAAGATCTACAGCCATGTTTCATGTCAATTTACAAGTAAAGGCCTTTTTTGTTTACATTATTTTTTTATAAAAATGTACGGCAATATTAAAAATTTAAAATTCTATCAAGATAAAGTGACTGCATTAAAAACTTGTTCAACCTTAAGTACCTATTTCGTTTTTCTGAAAATTGAACATATATAAATATCTTGTTTTGCATAGAATTTCTTTGTGGTTCCCTTCAAAAAGCCGAAAATAAAATCAATCCCATTTAAATAAAACTCTTGTATGAAGGAATAAACTTCTCGAAAATTCTCTTCATGTAGAATCGAATATGTAATCAAATTTGCTTTTCAATGCATTTTTATTTGTCGCATAAAAATGTACATATACAAGTATATTAAATATCAAAATAAATTATATGTAAAACATTATTTCAGTTAGATAAATTATAATTTGTAAATAAAAACATTTATTTCAAAGTTAATGGCACACGTAAATCACTAATTATAGAATATAAATATTACGTTTACTGTAAATCAAATAATTTTTCATTACTCGATAAAAGTTTTTATAGTCCACCACCGAACTATCTTGATAAACGTAGAAGAGCAGCCAAAAAACGATTCGCCGCGCGCTAAAAGACCTAATCTCAAACGAAACAAGTGCCCAAAACCTCTTAGAAACCTTAAAGAAACCATTGCTCGGACCGGAGCAGCAATTCCGGCTGAGAGCCAAAATTATCGGCTTCCCGATATCGTTATCTCAAGTCGGTTCTCGAGTCGCGATAAATCCGTCGCCGCCTCGCGGCAGTAGCCGAAAATTGACGAGTGGCGCAAAAAAATGCACCTGGGCCCACCTCGAAAAAGAGAGATAAAAATAGAAAGCAGGCTAAGGAGAGACAAGGAAAGCCGGGCGAGAAGAGCGCAGGAGAAGAGTCAAAAGTAAAAAGCTGAAAGAGTAATTGGGAACGACACTGAACAAATGGGACGAAAAGGAAAAAGAAGAACGGGAAAAAGTCAGTGGAGGAGAAAAAGAGCGTCAGAGTCAGTTGCAACAGCTGCTGCGTCGAAGATACTTTCTAATGGATCGATTAGTCTTTGCAGTAATTAAAATAAATGCGTAAAAAATATGATTTACAGCAGCATAATTTCCTCTGTAATTCTAATTTAAAATTAGAAAAAATACTTTTTTCAATTGAAAATCCATTGTTTTTCTAATGATTATTTACAAATTTATCACTTGTTACGAGATTAATCGCCGCCGAGAGGATTTTATGGACGTGTTCATTACTCTTTGACCCAAAATAGCGAACTCAGCTGTTTCCTGGACACTGTAATCATTTTCACCCGACTGCACTTACGCAGATAGCAGCTGGCAGCTCTTAAGCTTCGTGCGAATCAGCGAATCAGCATTTATAGGGCAATCATTTATTAAAAATTAATCAAAATACGAATTTTGTAATCTTACAGATACAATATAAAATATATAGTAATGAAAGTGCGCCTGGCCTTAAAATTATTCAGTGTTACTGTAAAATTATTCTGTTAAAATTAATCATGGTATTATGATTAAAATAAAATATTTGTTGTATAATATATTAAAAATAATCAGTATGATCGATAAAAATGCTAAAGCTAAGCTAAGTTTTACGTCAAATAATATTTTTAATTAAAGTGTCCGTCACGAGAAATATTATTAATCAACACAATGTTTTTATAAATAAAATTTAATTAAAGATTCCGGTAAAAATCAATAAATAATGCTCTCTTTTTAAGCCAGCGAATATTCCAGAAATTTGTTTCATAAAATTAAAATTAATTACTTTGTAGTTTCTCCAAGCATTCGTCTGACCAAATCTGCCATTTTCTACTTAATTATAATTCGTAAGTCAGCACTCGCCATTTTTTTTATAGAATAAAAAGAATTTTTTATGCATGATAAAATTTTTTTAACTGTATTTTAATATAATTTGAAGCAGAAATAGAGGAATAAAATATTTATTTTATGCTTCTGCACATTTACTTATTTTACTATTTCTTGTAACGTACTATACGATTCCAAGTAAATTGATTAAGTGAGTTAAAATTATACTGCAGCAACTTCCAAGCTTTTTAAAAACTCCCAGTAGGATATTATTTTTAAAAGTATTTCTGTTCATTTCTCAGAATTTCATAAAACAACTTGATCTTATAACAATTCTCTTTATATCAATGTTTTAAAAAATACAAACATTTGTATTAGTCTATTCAAAACTTTGAGTTTTTTTTTTTTTTTGTTTTTTTAGCCAAATGGATCTGTCGATCTTTATAAAAAAAAGTTCAAGAAAAAGTTGACCTCGCTTCGAAGAGCTTTATTTTTAGTAAACCAAGCAGGTAAAAAAAAATATATAGCTTGTTCAGAAAAGCAAAGTTTTCATAAAACAAAAAAAATTTAAAGACCTTATTTTTTCACTTCTAATACTTTAAAAAGCGATCTCCCCGAGTAACAAATCCCATTTCAATTAATTTACTTATCGCGTCAAAAATCATTCCGCATCTAGCCGATCATTCAGTAAATCGCCGCCTCGGAAATATACACCGGCAGAAGTCGGGACATTCATCGGTGATAAATTCACGATAAATTTTGAACGTCCGCAACAAATCGGATCGGAGTTATAAATCGCCAACGGCGCCAAAGGCCTCCCCGGAGCGTATTTACACTGCTCGCCGTATCCCTGCTATTTGCTCGAAAAGTTTGAATAAATTCCCGTGAAATAAAAAGGGATAAATAAGCCTCGGCGTCGATCCCCCCGCCGTCGGTACACTGAGAGAAAAGTTTAGTAAAAATTACAATACTGCCTAGTAAAGCCGCCGCAGACTGTGAAAACCCAAAAAATTACGATACTTTATAGGAAAATTTACCAAACAGTATAGTAAAATTTCTTATAAAGTATAGTAATTTTGTGGGTTTTGACAGTCTGTGGCGACTTTACTAGACAGTATGGTAATTTTTACAAGATTATTTGTAATTTTTACTGTACTTCTTCTCTCAGTGTATAGACGTAATTCCACGACGTCACAGCAGTATCCTTCCTTGCACGAATCGCCGGGGCTTTATTAAAAATAAGACGCTCGGGGTGATCCGCGTTTATTTAAAAAGCCTGCAGCCGCCGCGAGGAGATTCAAGCGAGACTACACCGGACGCGTTCGCGCGAAATTGTAAGTGCAAAGTTTTTGTTTCCGACCGTCTCCGCTGTGCATGTCACGCGGGGCTCTGCGGGGAATGAAAATAAAAGTTTGTTCGATTGCTTTTTATTGAAAACTTTGCTCGTTCGTTTTCAACTGGTTTTTATGAACAAAATCAATCATTTTTTTCTCTCCGTTCGCTCGTTTTACGGTAATTTTTTTTACTCGAACTGATTAATCACGACTGCTGGAAACTGCGATTTTTCACCGGGATTTTTAATTTACGAATTTATTTGCTTAAGCGTGCCGGGAAATACGAAGCGCTGCAATTTAAAAGCAAATTACCGAGGCTTTTTGAAAGAATTTTGCACACTTTAATTATTTTTAAATAACATCGGTTGTTATGAAACTGACAACAAAAGCTCGAAAACAGATTAACTATATTAAAGCAAGTAAATTGGATGTTACTGTAGTATACACTTTAATCTCCGCTTTTATAGACCATAAACAAATAAGTCAGTTTATACCCCGTACTTAGAATACTGTCTCGGCAAAAAAATTTTAGCAAAAACTATAAAATATCCAGTCCCCTTCCTTTCCGCAGCAAGCGCTATTTTCAAATGGTGTGAAAGCAGAGAGCATATCGCTCTCATTCCAGCCTGCCGGCGAAAGCAAAAACTTTCTCGAGCCAACCGAGAGCATATCCCGCGTCGGGGTATATAGACTTAATCTAACATTCCAAACTAGTTCAAAAGTTAATTCACCCACTCGAAAAAGAAAAAGAGTCAGCCGACACGCGCGAATTTTTCAAGCCCCGGGAAATTGTTTTAACATTGGCGAGGGGCGACGGTATAATAAGGCGCGTGTGTGTCTGTGTGTGTGTGTGTGTGTGTGTGTGCACGGGGCGCCCTAGAAAATCCATGGAGAGCCGCGCGATAAAAAAACCGAAAGACCGATGAGCAGCGGCTGCGGCGACCCCCAGATATATTAATATAACTTGCGCGCCTCTCTCGCTCGCTTTGTCGAGCAGCGGCCTGTAAGAACCGCCTGCCTCTATCTCTCTCGGCTTTAAGCCAGGCGATGCTCTCTCTCTCTCTCTCTCAGCGCCCTTCCAACCCTGTCGACGACACTTTGTACCTCTGCGCAAGGTGAAGTGCTAACTAAAGGGGATGTTTTAATGGCAAAGGTAATAATGTGTCGAGGATGTGCCGAGCTCGCAAGCTCGTCTATTCCTAGCGAGGAGCCTCGCTGCGCCTCTCTATGGACACCTTTGGCTATACCGCCGCGGCCCCCGATGTTCAGCTTACAAAGGGACGATACGGTTTGGCTCGCAGTCGCACTAATTGCACGCCTCTTTTTCGTCGCTCGCATAATCAGCGAGAGCGTACACGCACGAGCTGCTGCACCGCTGCCGCAGCATCGACAAATTATCTGACGTCATTGGCTGCTGGAAAAGCGCCTGCTCGGATGACGGGGAGATATTTTGCTGGGGTACGAGGTGCATTCTCGTGTTTTTTTGCGAGCCTCGAAATTCGATGATTACACTGACGTTCATCCATTTACAAGCGGATTTTACTGATTAAACATTTTTCGGAGTTTTATTTCGTTTGTCATTTTTTTTTAATTCGTTTGTCAGCAGTATGTAAATCATTATTTTATGCACAAAACTGTAAAATAAATGTATAAATAAAGCAAAAATAATAGTTTTGTTTGGTTACAAAACACTTTTTTATTACAAATACGACGATTAGCAGACTGATTTCCGCCTTAATTTACTTCTATTTTTTTCCTTTCAAAAAATTAAAAGTAATTAAAAAGTAATTTCTTCTACTTAAAAGTCTTTCTACAGAAAGAAATTTGCTGAAAGTAGAGTTCGATTAAGTTTTCTTTTAATCCTTTAGTAAAATAATAACTGCTATATAGAAAAAGCACTCGATTGAAGAAATATCGTTGATTGAATTTTCTATCAAAACGGTCTTTGTCAATGACTTTTGCATTCAATTTTCCTACAAGTATAGTACAAACAACCACTTCGACTTTCACAATCAACTAATGCTCCTACATAAAATTTAACACCACTAAATATTAAGAATATTTAGTTTTTAAGTAGCTTTAATTTCATCCTAAAAATATAATATATTATTATAAAATAAATAAATTATTCCACCATTGATAAAAATAAATTCATTGCCATGTCTAAGTAGTTTTAAAATTTCTTACCAGTTCTCAAGCTGGCTACAATTGAATTTTCTGCAGACATTTCACAGCGAGTTAAGGAATTAAGAAAATGACTCGAAGTAGTTTTTCAGGATTTAACAATCTTAAAGCGTATCGAGGTTTTATGAGTCTTAACACGCAACTAAAAATTGCGCCGTCGTGTAAGCGAGAACAGGGCTAATTGGCTATCGGGGAAAGTTGGCTAACTACTGATTTCACTTGAATGTATGAACTTTGAAATTGCAGGGATGCACTATAAAGTTACAATGATAATGCCCACCAACAAAGCCATTTGAGTCGCTTAAAAATTAAAAAAAATATTTGTTACGTTTTCCTTGTATGTTTTCCGTGTAATTTTAAATTATGTGACTCGTTTGCTTAAAAAAATCAATATTTAATTTTCACTACATTTAAAAACTTACATTCGGATGAAATTAAATTTATGAAAATGAACGGTGTCGTACACCGCACGTGAAAGTCTATGTAGAAATAAAGCAACTTTTCTAGAACGTTTGAAAATTAAATCATTTGAATGCAGTCCGCGCGTAGAAAGTTCGCAACTGATAAATTTATTACTAAAACAGCAGTCAAAGTAAACATCATTCCACACGATGCGCAAAACTAAAAAATACCAAAACTCCCGTCAAGCTTTTAAAACTAGAAATTCAAACGTCAAAATAACAATTCCAAAACCGTACAACAAAACAATTTCGCGCGCAAAATAAAATATGCACGCTCGCTCATTACCCCTCCTTCGCCTTTAATCCGTATTCGCTTACCTTTCCCCCGTCCTCCTCGAAGAAGCAGCCAGCGGCGCCGAGCATCCCCGAAAAGCACGACGCAAACGGCGGAGAGGCAAACAAAGCCGGAAGAATAATCGTCCGCCCTCCGAGGAAAGTAGCGAGTTTACGAGTCGGCCACTCGAAAAGTCTCGCTGTGTCCCTCCGAGGACGGTCGACTCCTTCGAGTGCCGAGCCGTGGGCAGGCGTCTAACGTTCGCGCACGTGCATACACCCGAAATAACAGAAAAAAAAAAAAAAAAAAGAATTAAAAAACGAGAGGGAGCTCGGGCTTGTACACGCACGTTCACCGAGTAATTAGCGCTCTTTGTCATTCCGCGGCTCGGGCAAATCCGGGTCGGGGCTGAAAGTTAAGGAGCTAAGGCCTTGTTTAATGGAGCTGCGCGCCCTGCCCGAGAGGGCCGCGAGACGAGGATTCGAGCGCGGCAAGAGACGAGATGCCGACCAAGAAACCCGTACGGCCCGCACGTTTAACTTCTTTTTTTAGTTCTCTTCCGGGAGGCCGCGCTTTTTTTTTCGAGGCTGCTGCTGCTGCTGCCGCTGCTCGTTCTGGCGATCGATTTTTGGAGAGGAGCTCAAGTTTTCTTTGGATTTTCGCCTCCTTTTTTATTCTCTTGACTTCTTTCTTGGGACTTGGTTATGCTTTCTCCCTTTCGCAGTCGAAAGAGTTGGAGGTTATAGGATGAAAGGAATTTGGTTTTGGATTTTTCAAATCGGACGGAATGAAAATTCTGAAAAGAAGCTTACAAGGAGAGTATATGACATCCGGGTGACAGATTTCACCCAAACTGACACATATGTCTCTCCTTAGCCTAGCGAT
>JAWWEO010018921.1:0-18998 GCA_035582975.1 Ormyrus labotus | reverse complement strand
AATATATATATATATATATATATATATATATATATTTGGAACGTCTCTAACATATAGTTTGGAGTATGTATAGGTGTAGGCGAGAATTCTGTGAATGGAATATACGCGCGGAAGAGGTAAAGTGTATACCATTGTTATTAACGGACTGAAGAGGCTTGGTATGCAATTAAAGAAAGTGCGAAGAAATCAGCATTTTTCCGCTGGTGTGAATATGTTATTTGGAAACAATGCATAAAACTTACACATTTATTCAGGTAAATCTTGTATAAGGATTTTCACCGCTTAAAATTTTTCTGTACGCGGAATCGCCTTTACGTAACGATTGTGTAAATCAAAATATGCCATAAAATTCGAAATATACTTTTACATAAAACATTCATCAATATCTAAAATGTGCAAAATAGCACATTGTAAATAATGCATAGTTTTAAAAATATGATTTTTTTTTGTTTCCGAATGATTAGAATATCCACTTTTTATTAAGAATATTGAACCGTATAATTTTCTAAATACCTTTCCTTTCAACCGGTGTCAGATCTTAAAAAAATATTTAAATAAAATATGTTATTTAAAATTATATTAATTATAAGAAAATATTGTTAATTGAAAGTAATATTTAAAACTATATAAAAACTTTTTTAAATAAATACGGTTTAAAATATCATTAATAAGAAATATTAAGAAAGTATATTCTATCTTATAAATGCTCATAAAATAAATACACTATGAAGTTTATAATTTCAAAATTCACTAAACGTTAGAAATCAGCTTACAGCATGAAAACTTACTTTTCATATTGCCAAAATACGTACAACTAGCTCAATCAAAATTTCACTGTAAGGACTTCCGAATTACATAAATCGATATAAAACCTCTATAAAAGTCTTTTTTTCCTTTTACGAGCAGCATTACGCGCGGTAGCACTAATTTTTTACCCCGTCAAAGCCTATAGCTTTTCCAATTCGCCTCGAAAAACCTCATCAAACTCGCGTAAAACTAGACGTATACAGCGAGCGATAAAAAAATCCCCGACGCGTGAAAGTATCTCCTTAAGAGGCCAAGCATAAACCCGACGAGTGCGAGGCTGCAATTTGGCTGCACATTTTTTACGAGACATTGAAACTGCTGGCGATCTCGCTTTCGACGAGACGGACAAGGTCGTACCTGATGAAGAAGCACTTGAATCTTCGGGTTCCAGCGATCGTTTGATTTGAGGCGAAATCCGCGGTACAACTTCTGTTGGAGTTTCTGGAATCGACTGGTGCTGCGGGGTCAGTGCTGCAATGAGAGAATGCGTTTGATTAATTGGATTACCTAATGCGGGTAGCTTTTGCGAAATGGCTTTTCTTTTTGTAGAGATTGAAAAACCGAAAGTGGCTTGGAATTTGCGAGAGTGTTAGCGCAGTACTGAAAATGTTTTTGGTGGAATGCACGATTAGTTTTTTTATAATGATAATGATTTCAATGAGCTTTAAAGTATTTAAAATTATTAGAATTGTGGGATTATATACTTGTAGTACAGCAATTTTTAATATTAATTGTTTTATTTTGGGTGGAGAAAACGGTTCAGTTAATAGAGTGAGGCATTTCAATTCTTGAAAAACGAGTTTCTATTACACCGGGAGGCTAAA
Source organism: Ormyrus labotus (assembly GCA_035582975.1). Taxonomy (NCBI): domain Eukaryota; kingdom Metazoa; phylum Arthropoda; class Insecta; order Hymenoptera; family Ormyridae; genus Ormyrus; species Ormyrus labotus. The sequence goes on along the minus strand of JAWWEO010018921.1, from coordinate 17,367 downwards.
AGTAAAATGCATGGAGTAAGTTTTATAACGCGGCATGGAAAAGAATTAAGAGAAAGCGAAAGAAATTTTAAATTCCGATAAATAAAGTCAATTCACTATACAATAAAATACGCGCAGCATAACCTTCCAACGTTTTACGAGAAATCTGACATAATAGATATTTTTCAGATCGGTCGTAAATAAAACCTTCTTCATTTGCACAGAAAACTTGATTAAAGAACAAGATATTTAAATATTTTTCTAATTAATTATTATGAACTGCTTGTTTAATATTCTGAACTTGTTCAATACAGTAAAAGATCTATTTAAAAGATATTAAATTAAATATTGTTCAAAAGTGAAATGTGTTGCTTTTAAAATATAAGAGAAGCATATGTAATTTTACAACGCTTATCTTGTTCGCAGCAAAAAATATTATAATTTATTAATGTACAGTAAATAAAATTTTTAAAGTCATTGAGTAATTTGTATTATTGAACAGTAAACAAATGTTGATCTAAAAGTATTAATACATTTTCTACATTTAAAGTTTAAGAATTCAATGAATCATAAAATAAAAATACATGAATACACAAAAGTACGAAAAATTTTCTAATCTTTAATAAAACCTCACTTAAACAGCTTCCTTTCAAAATAAATTTATTTTCAAATAACATATATTACATAAGATCAGAATTGATTCATTGACTCAACTTGCATTCCTCACAAATCAAATATATCATTACTTAATAAAAACAAAATTGTTTTTGGAATGACTACTTATTCAGTAAAGATAATAATAAATAATTCAGAAAGCGAACATTTCTGTAAAGAGTGAAATTCGAACGTATTTTACGAAGAGCAAACACGAATACAAAAGCAATAATAAACAATAATAGTTAATAACGAGGCAGAATTTTCAAAACAAAAACCGCTCTTACACGTAACGAAAGTTTTCCCACGACGCCTCATTCGCTCCCATGTAAGTTGGCACGCGGAAAAAAGAAAAGCCGCGCACGCGCGCCGGCCCGCCATAAAAAAGGAAGAAAGGAAAAACCACATACTCGTGCTCTCGTATATAATAAAGAAAACCTCTTCCCCGTTACCCCCCGGTGAGAGAGCAAACAAACAGCATTGAATCCGCGGATTTCCCGCGCGAAAGCAGCAACTTGCGAAACGTTGCCGTAACGCCTCAGCCGCGCAGGAGCAATTGTAATAGACTTTTACCAGGTAATTTCTCAAGTGCGCATCTAAAGACTCTCGCCACCGCCGAAAAAATCCCGGCTGGGTTGTAAGAATCGGCCGGCGGCTGCTGCTGCTGCTGCTCCTGGCTGACTTCCTGCGATTGTCTCGACTGGAAGCTACCGCTGATGCACTCGACTCTCTCGCTAAGGTTCAATGTTAGACTGGCCCTTCGACAACTTCTTAGGATTAGGCCGCTGCCGCTGCTGCCTTTTTCGAGAGTCATTTCGGTTGAGCCATTTTCTGAAAGGCGGAAGAAACTGTAGTAATTCGGTTTGTGAATTTTGTACTAAAGAGAATAAACTTATTTAGATACTTTGTTGCGCATGCCATAGAATTTACAGAATTATATGCAAAACAATTTATTAATTTTTTTTAATACTTTAAAGATCATTTTTAAGAATAATGATTCAAAAGTATAATTCGAATGATGGCGAGGAAAAACATATAAACTGATTTTTTTTATTGTAAAATTTTATCAACTTTGCAGATAGGATTTCAAAATAATGTACATTACTTTTGATCAAAAACTTTTGAATAAAAACTTTAGATCAAGCATGTCTTCAATAATTAATAGCGTATATTACTCACTGATTTTTATAGCTGATTGAGTGAAAGTAAGGAACAAAAGATTAATACATTCGATAAAAACTTATCTCTTTGTTTTTTCAATTTGGCTTCTTAATTAAATAAGTACTACCTTTCTCAGTGCTTGAAAAATTATTCTCCTCCAGCTTTTTCAAACTCGAGTCGATCAACGGAGTCAGATCTGACAATCCCTTCATATTAGACTGATCCCAGAGCATCATCATAACGAGCGTCGGACCTCGCTGGGAATTCAAGCTGTTACTTTCCCCGACGCTGCTATCCGCGACTCTGCGCACCTTTTTCTCGTCGCTGCAATTGGCAGTAGACGAGGAAGGCGAGCCGCCGCTCTCATCCTCGATCTTCCGTTTCCGCTCCATCCTCCTTGCCTCGCTTCGAACTTCATCTTCCGGCTCCGCTTCCGGCTGACCGGCGGGCAAGCGAAAGCGCTTCTTGCTGCTGGAGCCATCGACAGCAGCTTCGTGCTTCGTCGGCGTGCCGTTCCAGCTCGGAGCGGCCTCGGACTGCTTCCCACTGTGGACCATTGTTAATTGTGTGTCTTCGATTATCTTTTTCTGCCTATCTTCCTCCCTCTCGTTTTTCTTAAATGATTTTCAAACTTTTTTTCTTGTGCTCGAGAGCGCAAGATTAAGTGCGAATTGTTTTCCGCGCGCGAGGAGCTCGTCAAGCGTGTCATTTCTTTCGGTTCAGAATAGGGAGGGTGTAATGATTGCGATTAGTTTATCTGTACAGTGTGTGAACGCTGAGATTCCTGCTTTGATATATTGGAAGTGGACGTTTAAAGTCGACGTAAGGTGATTTACTGCGATAATTATAGTAAAAACGATTAATCACAAAATGTGTCGGGATTGTCACTTTTTGTTAAAAAAGATGTATGTAATGTGAAGCTAATAATTATTAATGCACATTTAATGTTTATGTCGCAACGAAACTTTGATTTTCGGTGTATATATACCAACTAGAAGCATTAAGTAAACTACAATACCGCAAGAATCCACAAAAGCGCCGATTAAACTTTGTTATTATTCTACCAGAACTCATTTTATTCGTAATAACGTGGTCGTATTGCACAACGTGGGAATGTACATAAAATAATGTGTAGTTATTACGTATACTGATGAAAAGGTTAAAAATGTCGTAAACTGCGGATGGAAGCTTACTTCAAAGCGAATGTAAACATCTTTAGTTTTGTATATAAACTGCGGTATTCGTGTAGTATTTATGGATCTTGTTTTTCTTTCAAAACTTAAAAGAAAGTGAAACTCATTACAGCCAAAGCCTGACCGCATATTTTTTTAAACTTTACGTGGTATTCAATGTAAATTTAAATAATTCCAGTTTTAATTTATAAATTATGTTCATAAACTTGAACAAATAACATTCATCATTTTAACTATAGAAAGTGGTCAAATTTGTATAAAGAAAATTTACTTTAACTTCATAAAAATTTTGTAAAAAATAATTTAATGCATAATATAATATTCGAAAATATTACTACAAATGATTTACAACTCCTATAATTCTTCTAATAAATTTCCAATATTTCTGCAACATTTAAGATAGAAATTTTTGCACATTTTTAGGTTACCTTATTCTTCTTCCCTCACACAAATCCAAAAATATCAATGTTTCCTACCTTACATCCTCGGTTTGATTGCTCTTCGATTCAGGGCTAAGTCTCTCACTAACACTATCCAACCCAGTATAGTACTTGGATTCGAAGCCAGAAGAGGTTGCGGAACTGCAGGCGCTGCTGTTCGTCTCGAAAGTCGGGAGCTGCTCGAAGGAGGGCGTATGTGGAGCAATGAACTGATTCAGAGCCTGCATCGGAGTGCTCGTTTGACGGATGTAATTGTCCTGCTTCGGACGTATTACGAGCGATTTGTTTTCTTTCTGAAGGAATTCATTGGCTGGATATAACCGCGAGTCCTTTTGCTCGTTGTTGTTGTTTTTTATGAATGGTGTCTTTGATTTTGGTGTCTGTTTGAGAGTCCTCTTTTTCGCCCACCAGCTGTTGAGTTGAGTTAGCATTTTGATGTTTTTTTAGGTACAATTATTTAAGATTCTACTAAGAATAAAGATACTTCCAATATACATTTTACGTTAACTTAATTTTTTTCTTACTATTTTACTATTATCATTTTTAACATGCAGTCAAAATATTTAAAATTGTAATGTTTATTTTTATTAGTGAATATGAATTTTATGAATACAAAATTTGCAAACCTGCAAGGTTTCGACGCTTCTAAATCGTCGATACTCTTATATTTAGTACCGCAAAGTTTGCAGTAAAGCGGCAGGTGATTAGAAACAAGATGACAAAAGAGTTCGGATTTATGCGATTCCGTTGTTTGTTCTTTTGGGGTTTTGGGTGGCTTGAAGACTAAATCCTTTTGTTTACATAATGAACAGTCGGACTCTGTATAGTTTGCATGCTGACTGTTTTCATGGACGCCTCGACAGTCAGAACAGCAGAACACTTTCGGGCAGAATTTGCAGCTGTTTTCCTTTTTTTTAACAATATAAAATATATTCATCACCGTTAAGAAAACGCGATAATCATTAAACTATTTACATGCATAGTTTATACTTTATCGCCTAATTTTTGAGGTTATGTAAATAAACAAATCTTAATACTTTTAACTTTAAATTACTGATTGAGAAAAGAAATTTTCTATAAGGTTGTTATATGAATGTATTTTTTCATATCGATTTTCATTGCAAATACTGCAGCAGTTCAATGCTGATAAAATTCTGTGAATTTCATATACTTGAATATGTCAAAACTTATCAAATATTAGATAATAATTAAATTAAATACCTTATTAACAACCATTCTTGAAACTTAAACGGTAGCAAATATTCTACGTTGTTGATACCTAAGCTCTCTAATTATTATGAAAAGCCGGGAAGACGGGCCACGGGCGCGGGCTCTCACTTGTATTCTAGGAAACGCTGCCATATTTATAAATATAAAATTTTTGCAGAACTAGTAATACCAACTTCAAGATTTTAAAAATATAAATTAAAAACTTCTAATCTTATTGAATTCATCTTTCTAAAATAAAAATAAAATAAAAATAAAAATGGTTTTTGTATTCGCACGTAATGAAAACATTTAATTTTTTAGGACACTGAAATAAAATAAAAAGAATCTTGGTAAAAATTATTTTTATTAGTTTTTTATTGCATAGCGCGTAAAATCAAAATTTTCCTAAATTTTATGTTTTATTATAAGAATAGAAATATTAACACTGATATTTATAAAAATATTTGTAAAGTAACAATTAAGCCTCTTATAGGAAAATTAAAAATCTTTGGTGCTGTAAGTAAAAAAACTATTTGTATTATAAGGATTTGTTATTGATTTTTGAAAATACATCAGATACTTTACAAAAATATAAATCAGTGTTATTAAAAAAAGCAACAAGCACGTATTGCATAGTACTAATTGCTCTACATCCGTGATTGGATAGAATGGTAAACAATTATTTATCAACTAAATAGTTCTTCGAATTTCGTCATCGGAAACAAGCCAATCCCATTTCTATCCAAAAGCTTTGCTCTGGTTTTCCGATATCACGTAAAGCAACGTCAAGTATTGGCAGCCTGGATGGTTTGTCAGTCTTATAAGTAATTATAGTCTTGTGCCACTCATCTCCTCTTGTCTAAAAATACGTAATTATTAGTAAAAAATTAAAATAATAAATAAATAAAAAATGTACTTCAGCTAAAAACAGTAATACCTTGCATTCATCTAAAATCGCTTCGTAACGAAGGCGAAAGCTTCCTCTTGGCAGTAACTCAACATCATTCCAAGCAAGAAGTTTTAGTCCTTTTCTGTAAGTTTTACGTTCAACGTCGTAATATCCAATGGTATTTTTGCAATGATAAGTGACGTTTTGTTCTGCTTTCATTGATAACAATTGCAAAAATCCAATTTGATTGCTATCCGCCTTGTAGCTTATCTGCCGAAAAAAGATTTGTTTATAGAAGAATTACAGTTAAAATAAAATGATTAAGATTTTTATTAGAAATTTATCGAACCTTTGGCACATTTTCAATTTCATTGAGCCACACTTCAGGTTCATTACCGAGATGATTAATTTCTGGTGTTCGCGACGGACTAGCAAATATGCATGTTCCGCGTGTTAAAGCGTCGCAACGAGCTAAAATAGCATCTCGAGGATCTCCTTCGTTTGGATCTATCCAATAATCACCTGTAGATAACAATTTCACAATTTAAATAGTTACTAAAGCAATATAAAGATAAAACAAAAATAATCATAATATTTATATTGACGTACCAGTTGGTTTGTCAGGGTAAGTTGCAAAAAGATCTCTGCAAGTTCTTGCGGGCGTTTCCTTTTGACCGTCGGCTTTCGTGATCTGTTGCAAAGACGTTTTCACCTGATCATAAAGTTTCGTTAAAACCTCTTTTCGTTCCTCATCGTTCACGGGTCTACCATACATTCTTGGAGTTTCATCGGTAGGATAAGGCGAAGCTGTAGAATCTGGCCCTTTACTTAGTCCTTGAGCTATTTTTCATAAAGAAAATCCAGTTGATAGAACGAAAAACTTTTCACCGAGCTTATAAGACAACTTACAGAAGAGATTTGCGAGCGAGGCGGCGTCGTAGCCGTAGGCGATCTCGCCGGGCGGCCCAGGAGGGCCAGGCGGGCCCGCGGGTCCGGGAGGTCCGTGTCTGCCGTCCTCTCCCGGAGGTCCGCGCGGGCCGGGATTTCCGGTGTGTCCCTGTGGGCCGGGGTTGCCGTCGCGACCAGGCGGACCACGCAGACCTGCATCGCCGTCTTTGCCTGGTGGTCCTACCGGTCCCTGTGCGCCCTTGTCGCCGGGTACGCCTGGCTGACCAGGCATTCCCTGCAGCCCATTGAAACCTCTGTGTCCCTTCGGCCCCGGGAAACCCTCTGGCCCGCGATCACCTTTGATTCCGTCGGGACCTGGTAGGCCGGGTTTTCCTCGAGCTCCCTGAAATAAGTAACAGTTTTTAATATTTAATACTTCGAAATGTTTTAGTCATTTTTGTAGAACAAGCTGATGGCTTACAGGCTGTCCGTCAAGTCCTGGAGGACCTGGAGGGCCTTGCTCACCATCCTCTCCCGCTTCTCCCTGAAATAATAAAGTTATTATGTTAAGAGAAGCATTTTTGTAAAATTAAAGAAATTATTATACTATTTAGAATACTTACAGGGAATCCTTTTTCGCCAGAAGGACCTACTGGACCAATGGGACCTGGAGGTCCTTGGATACCTTGTTCTCCAGGTTTACCATCAGCGCCTGCAGCTCCACGATCTCCATTGTTTCCAGGCTTCCCTGGATTACCTGATCTACCCGGTAAACCTCGTAATCCCTTTTAAAAGTTAGAATGGTTTAAATCAGGTATTTTTTATTAATTGAATTGAAAATTTAATTTACCTGCGGCCCAGATGGACCCGGCCGTCCAATGTCACCTACAGAACCCTTTGGTCCCATGGGTCCAAGAGGACCACGTTCACCTTGTTGTCCTATAAACGAAAAAGTAATTCAAACAAATAAATATCCAATGAAAATTTGGCTACGCCTTTTAGATGCTTCACGAAATAAAATGAACCTTTTGGTCCGGTGGCACCATCAACGCCTGGAAGACCCCTGGGCCCAGTAGTGCCACGTTCACCTGTAGGTCCCGGTGATCCTATTGGACCAGTCAAGCCTCTTTTCCCCTTCTTGCCCTCACTTCCAGTCGGACCCGGTTGACCCCTTGGTCCTGGAAAACCGGCCTCGCCCTTTGCACCTGTATCACCTCGACTTCCCTTTTCACCTGGAGCACCCTGTAGAAAATATCACATTATTTTAAGAAAATTTTGGACGTTCAAAGTTATTATTTATCAGTACGCACAGGTAAGCCCTCGATGCCGGGCGGTCCAGGAGTTCCAGCTACACCTGGCTGTCCCCTGATTCCAGGGAATCCTGGTTGTCCAATAAGTCCGTTTGTGCCTGGTGCGCCTTTTTCACCGCGGGGCCCCTCTTTGCCTGGTACTCCTGGTGGTCCCGGTTCACCTGATGCTCCCGTTCGACCAACGTCACCTAATTCAGATTTTAAGAGATTTTGTATCATCGTATTGTTATTTTTAATTATAAATACATAAAATTACACTTTAGAAAATAGTAATACGAAATTAATAAGTTATGCACTAAAAATATAGTTTTAAACTTTTACTATATAAGCTCAGTGTAAATTTCAAATTTGTCGAATGTTACAAAACGCCTTGCTTAATCAAGCACTATAAACTGCTATTTAAATTACGGAGTCGTTACTTGAAAGACCTACATCTCCAATTTAGTATTTAAATGCTCCGCATATATCATTTTAAAGAATGCAAAATAAGATGAAGAATTCCTTCAATGTTTTGCTCGATTACAATTAAAATTTTTTAATCGAAACAATTGATATCAATATTATTACCTTCAATTATTATTTCATAGCATTCTATACTATACATTCTAATTGTAATTATCACATAGATACATGCTCACCTCGCACTCCTTGCAAGCCCTGGTTTCCTTTAGGTCCTTGCAAACCTTGATCTCCTTTCATTCCCCGAATTCCAGGAAAACCCGGTGGCCCCGTTTTTCCAACCGGCCCCTAATTCAGCAGCAGAACATTTTTTTGGAGAGTTTAATTAACAATTGCAGTTTAATTAACACGATAAAAAGTGCGAAACTCTAAAACTAAAATACTAACAGGCGGCCCACTTATACCAGGCAGTCCGTCAACGCCTCGTACTCCAGGTGGACCAGGTACACCATCTCTGCCTCTCTCGCCTCTCGAACCCACGGGACCCTAAAAAGTACAGTTACTTCTCACTACCCTACCCATTAATTAAATAAGTAAATACTCACTATCGGTCCAGTGGGCCCGACTGGTCCAGGTGCACCGGGAGTACCCTTCTCGCCGGCAGCACCCACTTCACCTTTCAAACCGTCCGTTCCTGGCGTGCCTCTGTGGCCCTTTGCGCCCGGCAGACCAGGCAGCCCAGGTGGGCCCCGCGGGCCTGGATTTCCGTGAGGTCCCGGTGGACCTGGTTCTCCATCTTCGCCAGGCTCGCCCTACTCGAATATTTGGTTTTATCAACAAAAATTACCTCTTTCTTATTAAAAATACTTCAAATGAATAAATAATATAATAATAATGTAATCTTTTACGTCGTTTCCAGGTAACCCCGGCAATCCACGAGGCCCGGGGGCTCCTACTGGCCCTGGTGTGCCTGGCTCTCCAACCTCGCCTCTTGGCCCCGTAAATCCCATTGGTCCAGGAGGTCCAGCAGGTCCTTAAGTTATCGATTCATCGATTGTTTATTGATTTATTTAAAGAGAAACCTATTCGTCCCGCGTGCTTACCTGGGGGACCACGTGGACCAACTTGAACGTACGGTTCTGGATAGACTATAGGGTTGGGCCCTTTGTCGGAACTTGCTTGGGCCATTGCCAATTGATGATAGTAACTGGAAACCTGTGAATACTCGATAATTAATATTAGTTTATAAAATTAGTATTGTGCGAAAATGCACTCACGTCAGGAACTGGTCCCGGAGTAGAACTCTGTCAAAAAAAAATTAAATTTATTAAAATAATTACAGCAAATGATATTGAAAATATGAGGCTTGTTTATTTTTTTTAATAATAAATAATTTCTTAAATTCTAAACAAATGCCTCATAAATGAAAAAAGTAGTCTCACTTCCACGTTAGAGTTTGTATAAGAGTTCACTTGAACACTTTCGCCTAAATCAATTTCTGATGTTGACTGTAAAAATAATTTTTTAATCAGCTTTCACCTTGCTTGGTAAAAATGAAGGAGTTTAAATTGCTGTGAAAACTCACTGATTTTTGTGTGGTATTGTAACGAACTGTTGTAGTTTCAGTGGAAGCTGTAAATAAAACTCATAATGAATGCATGCCAAGGAAAAGAAAGTTCATCCTGAAATAAATGAAGAATCTTACTCAAATTGCAATTAGGAATTCGCGTGCAATCCACCTGCCCTCGTAGACATCGGCAGATTGTACAGTTAGATGGACGCCAATATTCACCCGATCGCCGATAGGAACCGTCAACTTCGCATGGCGCATTTTGATTTTCTGCAAGTGAATTTAATAAAAGATATATCCTTTAACAGATTATTTGCTTGGTATTTTGGGTAAATGGTTTATTTTATTACCTTGTGAAGTCAAATTTATTCTGGTCACATCAGAAGGGGTTGTCCTAGGAGTTGTGTAAACTCTTGCCGTTGACGAAGCATAATTTACTGTTGTTTCTGAGGTACCTCTTGTCTGGCCTAAAAATAAATGGTCATTTCAAATAAAAAATGTAAAAGTTATTTATATTTAAGTTATTGTAACTTCTTTTACTGTAATCGTCACCACGAAGAGAATTTGCTGTCGACGTTATCTGTGCCGGTGGTTCTCTTGCGGTAGTTTCTATAAAAATACAAAAAAAAAAATTAATTGATACCTATTCTCAATGCAGGAATTTAAAATTTACTTTAACAATTATGAACAAATTTTTTAGATAAATGCATTCCAATCAAAAGTTTCAAAAGGCTGCAAATAAATGAAATGTTTACGCAAATCGACGCAAAACCTGAAAACCATTAGTCGTACAATATCGTCCACTTAGTTAATTCAGAACTTTACAAATCCATAAATCCATCCATCAAAGCAGCGGCGAAACTCCATCCTCCTCGACTCGTGAAACACACGTCTTTGCAATTAAAGGGCTTATTAATCAATCCGCTTAGTAGGTCGCGGCTCCATAGACTTCCGGCGCGGCGGAGAGCAGCGCTAAACTAGAAGAAATGGAAGAAAGCGGAGAAGGAGGCTAAAAAAAAGAAGAAAAAGAAAAAGAGGATAAGCGCCCGAGCTTTGAATATCATGGGATTCGCCGTCAGCCGTTGACCGAATTCCACCCGCGATATCAGATTGACAGTTAACCGACGACAGTTAAACTCCATAATGGATTGCGAGGAATTGCGAGCGCGGATCTATAAAATCGATTTTCGCTTCATTGATTTATTGCGTGCCCGTCAAAGGCGCTCGAAAACACGACGCTTATTATAGGCGCACAATATAGATGCCTCGGAATTGTCCTTTATGGCTGGAACAATCAAGATTCGTGCCTTTCGCTTGCGACGAGAAAATGTAGTTTTGAAGGATCGGCGTGTTGCGACGATCGGTGCTCTGCTGAAAATGACCGGCTTATTATAATAAAAGGAGTTATTTTTAGTTTTGGAAAATGAAAGTTTGCTCTAATTTTTAAATGGCTTTTGCAATTGCCTTATGGAGATGGCCGTAAATTTTATGCCACACTCTCAACTCTCCAATAAACGGAAAATCGACCTTAATTATAATGAATGAAATCAAAAGCCCATAACTCATCATAGTAACTCTTGCTTTCACAACCGTTTATCACCGAGATCGATCTCTTGACTAAATAGTCGTGCTTGATTATGTACAGAAAAAAAAAATGATGTTTGTGGATTTTTATAAAAAGAGTAATTGTATAGCGATTTTAATTTGGTCTTAATATTTTGAATTATATGAAAGAATACGTTAAATAAAACACCTCTAAATAATTTTATCATAATAGTACACTTATTATGTATGACAATTATTCAAAATAAAAATTGACGTAAACGAGATAAAACGATTCTGCACATGAAATGCGTAGCCTTAAATAAGTAAAAGATCAAGCTTGAATGAATCATCCTAATTGAGTAAACCGATTCATTTTACTTATTCAGTTATATTCCACGGCAATAACAGTTCTTTTATTAAATCAAGTCCTCCTTTTCGAGAGTCGCACAACTCTAAATACTAGGACATAATCTTAAAAAAAGTTGAATGATTTCAATGCAAAAAGACGTTTCAGCTTGTTTTAATAAAATAGTACAATTGAAATTCGTCAGAAAAGCATAGATAAATAGCCAAACATTAAAGTATAACCAAAAAAATTGAAAGATACAAAAGAATCAGCTCGACAAACTCACCCCTCGCGGCCTCGCGCTCCTCGTACTCCTCCCCGTAATTGTCGTACTCGTCGTACTCGTTGTACTCGCCGTTGTTGCCGTCCTGGTTCTGCCTGGGCCGCTGTCGCTTCGCCTTCGGCCGAGCGGTGCCCTCGCCGCTCTCGAGAGCCGCCGCGGCGAGCGAGAGGCCCGCGAGCAGCAGCAGCAGCAGCAACAGGTGCTTCGAGCATCCCCGCATCGCGCCCTTTCACCGAGCGCTGAGCATTGATGTTCACAGAGCAGATCCGCCGAGAGAGCGCTTCCGCGTTGTTTTTTTTTTTTTTTCCTTGGGTTTTTCGCGACAAATTACAGAGGGTTTATCCTTGCTTTTTCCGAACAGAAATTGGTCTGTTTAGACGGGGTGTGACAGGTTTTTTCTTTTTTTTTTTTTTTTGTAAAAGAGAAGACTGCGGTTTATCGGAAAAATTTTAGGCTGGAATACACTCACAAAACTGACCGCTCGGATTAAGTGGAAAAACTTGCAATAGTACAAGACTGCTCTGCCTAATTTAACCAAAGTCGGCTTCGACAAATCCTATTTATTTAAACAGGATGCTCGAAAGAGACTCCGATTTGATAAAGCTTTTCCACGGATCTCAAGCAGCCAGCGAGGTGCAAAAGCTTTTCAGCCAAAACGTACAACAATCTTAGCCGAGACTCCTGCAGAGCGACTGCCCGCGAAAAAGGCCTGCGGAGATCACTCGGGGTGGACTTATATTGCGACGGAAAGCGAAACTGCTCGTCGCACGGAAGGCAAGATGAGCCTGAGCTCGTCGCGGAGGCAAGGCAAGAGGGCGACTAGGCTCGCGAGTCCGCGCGGTCAATCGTTTATTCGCGCGCTTAGAGAGCGGGGAGGTCATCATCCTTCGAGAAAAGTTGCCGCGCAGCCCTCCCCGCGAAACACAGCCACTTGGCGACCGCCGCCGCCGCCGCCGCCGCCGCCGCTGCTTCGGTTTCTTTCGACGCTTCTTCTCCTTCCGCGTGGCGCCGGATGTGTCAGAGAGCCCCCGAATGTCCTCCTTTGCCTATGGGGGTTAACGGGAATAGATGGCCGTTTCATTGATATGAAAGTGTCGTTCGAAGTCGCAGTGCGCTCATCGAGGTTAGTTTAACTTCGAATGTGCGACGAGCTCGTTTTTTTTTTTTTTTTAGAGATGTCGGCCGCTGATTTGTGCAGTAAAAAGACTTTGAATTTTAAAACCGCTTTGTCTCTATAAAAAGGGTCAAACGAAGTCATTCTAAAAGTTTTATTGAAGCTTTATTCATGTTTCTGAAGGGCGAGGGATAAGAGAAAAATTGACACAGACACGCCGAGCAGACCGTGAACAAATTGTTGTCTAAATTATTCATTCGAAAGAGTATAGCAGCTCACATTTACCTTCGTCTTTATAACTGAAAGCTTGCGCCTAAATTTAACATGCCCTTTTTCTTTTTAAAATCGAAAAAAACCCGCTAAAAAAGTAAAGTCCTGCTCCTGAAAATCCACCCTGTACCCGCGCGAAAAAAGCTCGATTCCGGCCTCCCTCCTCAGGCGGTAAGGGGCGAAGGCGCTGAACTGCGTCGGGCTTAATCGCGCCAAGTGTCAATTCCGCGCCTTCGCGGCTTCGCCGACATGTCGATCGGTCAATTACTTCGGACGTCGAGTCGGCGCATCGATTTTCCATCGATCGGCCAATTACGTCAGTGAGATATACTCTCTCTCTCTCGCGCACACATGCGCTCATATGCTCTCTTCCGCGTGACCCTAATTTCTTTCGCATCTCGCCAGGCGATCATCGCGAGGCGCACAAGGGCTCGTCGTCCGCGGGGCCTCTTCCGAGACGATGATGAGGCCAGATGCCGATGTCGCCGAGAGATATCGCAGAGTGTCCTCTCTCTCTCTCTCTCTCTCTCCTCTTTCTTTTTGCCGGATACGTCTTCTTGCGCGATTCCGCGAAAATGCGGCGACTAGATCGGATGCCCTTTTCCAGGCGTGCTTTTTTAACGAGGACGCGGAAAGATGACCGAGTTTTTCGCCTTTTTTAGAGCAGACTTGATCGCTGATGTACATTATTCGTAGATGCTGGGAATTATTTTTAAATTTAAGGAAAAACTTTTTCCTCCTAAAATTAAAAATTTATTTTTCAATTTATTTTTTCAAAGAAAAGCTATATGTATACATTGAAAATCATTAAAATGTCGAGTGTTTTCCGGCGCTGCATTTTCATTGAGTAAAATTAATACGCGTTTCTTCATTCTACTCCCGTAATTCAGTCATCCGCGTTCGTGCGTCTATCAAAATAATTGGGAATGACAAATGGAAGATTTCATCAACTGCAATGCCAACCCGGAGCACTTTTGCAAACGAGAGTCAGGTGTAACCTAAAAAGCATCAACAATTCACACTCGAAGAGGTCCTGGACTCGCGACGAAAGAAAAAAAAAGCGCACGCTGTTTCTAAGTAGCTTCTGATGCAGAATTTCTCGGAGCCGCCGAGGCGCTATCATCTCCCGCTGCTCCCCGCGGCAATAAATCAGAGTTATTCCCATTCTTTGTCGGCGCTAACTCATTAAAAAGCAGGGCAGTGGGATTTACGAGCGAGCTTCGAAGCGCGCGCTAAAGTGGCCTGGACGATCGTCGCGCGAAGCCTCGTCAAGTAAGAGCTGCTGCGCGCAGGCAAATATAGGACTCATCCTTTTCATTTTTTTTATTCCCATGAGAGAGATATGAGCTCTCAATTACGAAATTTATTATCTTTCGCGTTTAGAAAAGACGTTCTTTTCATCGAAGCCATATCGCGGTGATTTTACAATTCTGTTCGAAGCTGAAAAGGGATATTGTTTTTTTTTTTCAATGAGTAACAAAAACCAAATTTTCGGGATCATTATTCTTTTGAAATATATTTGCCGGGTTTCTCGGTGGTAGGAATCGAGTTTGAAGACTAGGAAATTGGAGTTTTTAGTGTTCTGCCAAGAGTAAAGACATGTTTGTTATCCTTACTTCAAAGCGAAACCAACAGTCTCTGTGCTCGATCACAGGACTCTACCAAAACTGACATTGGATCAGCATACTTATTTATTTACAAGCGACTATAACAGCGTCTAACAAGGAGAGTGTACGACATTTGGGTAATGGATTTTCCTGTAACTTTGGGATATGATTTCTAATGTTAAAATATGAAGAGAGCCGCATCCGTTCAGCCTAACGCTCGATGTTTCAAAAGTTACATGCTCGATTAGCAACAATCTAAGAAAAATCAATTTTTATTTAATCACGTATAACTTCCCAACTATTAACGGTACAGTATTTTAACTATTGGCATTTGAAAGGTGAGATCAAATCCTATCGATTAAAAAAAATTACAACAAAAAACCTTTATTTGTTCAAAAATTATAGTCAAACAAAGAATGGCCATTAAAATAACATAAAAAATCTACTTTTGTAATTTTAGCCTAATTTTATTGCAAATTTTTATTTAGCTATAACTTTTGAACAAATAAAGGTTTTTTTATGTAATTTTTTTTGATCGATAGGATTTGATCTCACCTTTCAAATGCCGGGGGTTAAAATACTGTACCATTAATAGTTGAGAAGTTATACGTGATTAAACAAAAATCAATTTTTCTTAGATTTTTGCTAAAAGAGCAAATAACTTTTAAAAAATCGAGTGTTAGGCTGAACGGATGCGGCTTTCTTGCATATTTTAACATTAAAAAACATATCCCAAAGTTACAGGAAAATCCATTACCCAAATGTCGTACACTCCTTGTAAGTAAGGGTGGTTCCGACCGAACGACAGCTGGAAAAATCTTAGCGCGCAATTTCGCAATCCAAATTGATAGTGCAAAAGTGAACGCTAACTGTAAGACGAAAGTGCAGATAAACGAAACGACGTTAAATGCGATTAAAGAAAAAGCACTTGAAGCCATGGCTAATCCGGCACGAGAAACAAAAGCAAACGTTAGTCAGCGAGAGGCTCGTGTGCGCGAGCCTTTGTCGCAATTGCAACTATTTAAGTTCGTGAGTGCTCGCGCGAAAAGAAAGTCAGTTCTCCCCATTTTAATTATCATTTTGCGTGACTATCTAAGCGCGCAAACAGAGAGAGATAGAGAGAGAAGAAACGCGTCCCCGTGGACACGACGCATGGCGCGCAGTGCGTGCCGATTGGAAATGGGACGCGCAGATATAATCAAAGATGCGCCAGAGAAATTGTTACGATCTGCCAAGTCTGAGCGGGGTTGAATGCGCACGAGTCGCGTGCGCATCATGCACATTTCTCTGAAAATATACGAGACCCGCTGTGATGCAATTTTTTCGGAACACTCTCGCGGACTCGTTTCGGAGAGCTTGCGAGCGAAACTTTCATTGAACGCACGAAAATTGTGAGCGAGCTTACTACTAGTCTAGTAAACTTAAATCTACTTAAGAAAGCTTAAAAACTTTATTCTAGTTCAAATTATTATAAAGTGTAGTATTTACAAATTATTATATGATACATAAAAAATTCATAGAAAATAACTTAAATTTCAATGATCCATCAATGAAGGTACTTCTGGAACATCAATCTGCATTTTATTAATCAAAATGTATTAATCAAAATGTACATTTTGTATGGCTCAGATCAAAATGTATAACGTCACTTGAATTTAATTGAGGCTGCAATATTGTAAAGTAATAGAATTAGTTTGCAACTAAAAAAAAGTGATTTATTATATTAAACGTATAATTACAGCAAAATGTATTCCGATAACTGCATCTGCAGCATCGGCAACTACATCACGGTGACTTATAAGAATAATCTGAGTAGAATTTTTTAAGCGATTAAAGTAATTGGAAATAAGTTTTAAACTGGTATTGTCTAAAGCGGCATCCATTTCGTCAAAAAAAATAAAGGGTGCTGGTTTTGTACTAAAAGTATTTTAAATAATTAAACAATTATTCTAAATATATTTAATATTTTATAATTTACCTGAAAATTGATAAGAAAAAGGCTGTTGCACAAATTGTTTTTTCAGCACCAGAAAGAGATGACATCGGTAAATACTTCTTTCCAGGAATTATGCAGCTGAAATCAATACCATCCAAATATGGTTCTTCTGGATTTTTTGGAATGACATACGCTTGAGCCGCCAAATTATGATAAATTTCCTACACATTTAATCATTTTTGTAAGAATATATTTTCTTAAATTTAAATGCATTTAATAAATATTGAAACTTGCTTTTAAATTTTCATCAGTTTTTGCAGCTACAGAATCCAAGAATTTAGTAAATCTAGAAAATCTACCAAATTTAGCAGAATCAAATTTCTTTTCAATATCCTTCAGTTTTTCCAGCTTTTCATTGTATTTAGTTTCAAGAGAAGTTATTTTACTGTTGAGTTTATCTAAATTTTCGCTTGGCTAATGCAAAAAAGATTAACAAGTTATTAATATTGTACAAGTTGTTACAAATTAAAATTTATTATTTTATAATACTTCAAAATACTCTTCAAATTGTTCA
>JAWWEO010018920.1:0-19032 GCA_035582975.1 Ormyrus labotus | reverse complement strand
CGAGGACGAAAATACAACCTTCCCGATTCGGAGCCGGGAGGGAAAGTAGTACTTTCGGCCCGCTAGGCAAAAAAAGAATATATTTATCGGAGCAAGAGAGCGTAAGAAAAGGAACGGCCGAAGAGAGAAGCAGGTATACGCATTCACGAAAAGAGACGAGCGGAGAAAGAGAAAATATGTTCGAGCAAGTTACCCCCCTCCCCTCCCCCCGCTGCTCTTTCCGTTTCGTCTCTCCCTTGGTGTTACCTCGCCTGGGAAGAAAGATGGGCATCTTCTGTGCACACAGAGAGGAGATCTATCTTTCTTTCGGATGGCCCAGGAAAATTTTATTACGGTTATTCCTTCAACTTTCTTTCTTATTGTGGTAGTCAGCGCTTTGTATTGCCTACGACGACTAACAGTGCAAGGTTCCTTAGTTGCGGATTGGAAGTTAATGTGACCGCTTGAAACTTACATTAGAGTTAAAAAGTGCTTAGAAACAAAATCCGAGGCAATAAATCTTGTAAATGATGAGTTTAAAGAACTTTGGCAAACGGAGCTCACAGATTTTCGAAAACCGTTTCAGACGTTTAATCGTGCAATGAAAATCAATATTATCATTTACTGCATACACGATACAACAATCATCAACGTTAATATTTTCACTAAAAATTATAATTTTATAAAACAGTTATTACACTATACCACTAAATCTTATAATTTTATTTCATTAAATCTCGTTATCAAAAGACTCGAGTGATTTCCTAAGCAAGAAAGATACCCATTGACGCTTAAAAAAGTAGGCCACGCTACGTGGCCATTAGGCGCAGAATATTCGGATGAACTCGTAACATTATCGCGACCTTTAACGAAATCTGGCCGTGAGGAGACTCGTGTGCGACCGCTGGAAGTTAAACGAAGGAACGGTGAGAACCGCGGCCGAGGTAAACATAATTGCTTCGTGCGCTGGAATATTTCATTCCTTAGTCCTTTTATTGATGTTCCAATCCAAAACAAAGTCAGTTTTAGAGCCTGCATGCTTGAGGAATAAAGTTTATTGCCGAACGAGTAGCGATAATATTAAGATAAAAAATTTCAAAATAGATTTGATGGTTTTATTTTTTATTTTTGTTCGAATTCGTGTACTTGTAAAATTTAACGCGCTAAAACAAAATTTAGAAAATCAAGTGTACGAAAAAAATCAACTTCTGTCATTTTTAATGCAGAAAAATGTTGCCACTACATCTCAGCGCGAAACTACAAGGAAACACTACTAGTACGCAATTTCCCAAAAAAAAAAAAAAAAAGATTAAATTTATTCGCGGAGCTGCGCGAAAAACCTTGCGACGACAGAAAACCAATTCCCCGATGCCCCCGAGTTCGAAATGAAAATTTCATTACGGCAGCGTTTGCCGGAGCGGAAAGCCCCCCCCCCCCTTCCCGGATTGTTATTATTATTAAATACCGGTGTCACGTAGAAAATCGGTGGAAACGCTGAATAATGTATTTCTGCTGGATCTCGGCGTGCCCGCTACACGTCGTATTACGCAAGAACGCGATTTTAGCGAAAGTCGAAAACTCGCCGGACGCTTGACTGTCCGGTCGGAGAACCACTGCTGCTGTAAATGAGTCTAATGCTGCTATTTCGAGGTCCCCCGTAGAAATTGTTTGGGCGTTTTGATATATTCTTTTGGCGATTGTTAATTAATTTCGACTTTTTTCATAGAATTTTGAATTTTTTAAATTATTTAATTGATAAATTCATTCTTAGAAAGCAAAATCGTCCGAAATGTTGGCCAAAACTGTTTTAAAATTCAACATTTCTAACTGGGAAATATTTAATTCTTTAAATAAATTTTTAAAATAATACATTATTCATAAGATAGTAGTTACCATAGTGACATCCAAAAGTTCAAGAAAAAAGAAGATAAAACACTGATTGTCTAATTATTTATTTATTATAATAAACCTTTCCGACCATAAGGAATGTCCATTTTTTACCATTCCAAATAAAAGTGGAAAAATCACAAACTCTGTAAGTCTTCCTTTACACACCGATTGCCCTTCGAAGAAGTCGCCTAAGTCACCTACATTGTCGACTTCGATAAACAATGGCGTTAATTCGCCCGGGAAGTTTATTAATCGCTGTGAATCCCCTTTCTTATATCGTCGGTCCTCGAAATTCTACACGCGTACACACATATATATATAGTTACGTAGCATACAAAATCGGCCGTGTTTCGAATTCAACGCCCAAGCAGGGCATCAAGCGCGCTTTTATCGGGCAGATCGAGATTAGTCGTAGAAAACTTGTTGCGTTTTTTCCACTACGGGCGTTATACAATTGAGGCGGTATCGCTTCATTCGTCTAATCTCGGCTACGATTCGTGCTTCAATTTTTTCTTTTTTTTTTATAAACTGTCGTTTAAAACGTCATACATTTTAAGGGTTTCCGCGCTCGAATAAAGCGCAGTTCTTCGAGTTCCTTCGTTTCACACGAATCGCGTAGATAAAGCTTAATTGCAAAAATGAAATGGAGATATAAAAATAAATCGGAATGACTTATCAAACGCGTGCGGTTACATTACTTTATTTTCTAAGCTGATAAAATTCTCGCGTATCAAAGCGCGCTACGAACACACAGAGCGCCGTGTATATTCGAAAATTATTTAACAAAATAAGTAATTTATGTGCACTTATTATTTAATCTCGCGTCGCGCATACATTTTGTCCAATATTTATATTGAATTTCATAAATTTTTTTTGTACCGCCGCTTATGAAAGCCGGCGTCGAGTCTCGGAATGGACCGTAGCTAATTAACCAGTAGCTGAATTTTAACGAGCGAGGAACCTCGGGACGAAAGCCGAAATACTAGCTTTAAATGGCGTCCCTTTGAGAAACTGTCTGTCCTTTGCTGGAGAGAACAGCTGGTTACTTCTCTCTATCGAGAGGTCCGGTTGGATCAAAACATGAAATGCAAATGGCGTTTTGCACTGAAGTAGTGATTCTGAAGACGCCGTTGTGGTCAAAAGCGTATTAAAAGATAGTTAATCTAGCAATTGTGATCTTAAAAATAATGTTTGCAGGGAAGCAATGAAATAATACGTAGTGGGTAATCCTAAAATTAAAAATTTTTTCCGCACACAAGCTTTATAATATTATTTATCTTGCTAATAACATATGACAACAAGATTAGCATGTACAAACGAATAATTAATGTTATGTAAATGAAATAGTCTTTCACTGCATAACTGTCAATATAAACTTAAGCAGAAGATACGCGATAAACGAAAATAGCTAATGATTGATAAAACGTAAAAAAAAAACAAGTATGCCATACTTCCTAGATGAACGGAAGATTTTTAAACGGAAACAAACGAACGCTCCGTTTACGAATACGAACCTTCTGGAATTCTGAGTTTCGAGAGGTTATTTCACCCCCAAAAGTAACCCCGTAGCGACAACCGTTGCAGTATTTTAAATCCGTTGCAGTGCCTTCTGCCTATTTTTAACTTTGCAGTATTTTAAATCGAAAATGGAAAATGTATATAAGGTAACTTTCCCGATTAGTCAGAAGGGACGTTCAGTGCACTCACTTTTCGAAGAATGTTCCGAAGGAAAAGTTTCGAAATTCTAATCGCCACTTCGATGTTTTGAAGATGCAAATAATTGATAAAGGTTGTTTGCAAACTAACCTAAACCTAATGTTTCTGTTTGACAAACATTCCTGTGAATATTTACATTTTTTTTTAAAAGAAATAAATAGCGTTTCTAGGTTATTAAGAAATTTTTCTTAAATGAAATCCTTAAGAAATTTGTAAAAATGTATTTTATTTGCATCTCATTTAAATTTATAAGCTATTCAGTACTTTTAGAATTAATTCTGTAAAGGTTACGAAAATTCGTAATTAAATTCAATATCGCATTTAATATCTGAAGTTTCTTTAATTTTTTAAACCTAATGGAGATGTGTGATCAAATACTGATAAATTATCGAAATTATGCAATGTGATGTGGCTTAATTATGTGTACCACATCAATACTGTGGAATGTCAAAAATCAAAAATCAATGTCATAAAGGATGATATACATATGGCAAAGAACCTCTTTTTAGCATGCAAATCTTCGTCGTTACAACAATAAATTAAAAGGCTACTATTTAAATTAAGGCTCACACGTGGCTACAACGCAATTCCTCTCCACACGGCGTCACAAAAATCTTTAAAAATAGAAACTGATATCTCGGTCAAAAACCGGAAACTCCGAGCGTTTCTAACAAAAACTATGTACGTACAAAACTCGCAAGCATTACATTCCGGCTTCTTTGTACGAAGCCTAATGCCCGTACGGAAACCTCGCTCTCTCTCTCTCCAACCCAAAACAAAACATTTTCGCCGTGAAAGGAAGGCGAGCCCCGCGTGTCGCTGCTTGAAGACGGACATGCTCGGCGACTCTTCTCCAAAGACCTCCTCCCTTCATTCCAAAGATACGAACCCCGACTGTCGTCGCTTCCTCTTACGCGAACGGGAACTCCGGCCTCGGAGCGGAATGTTCCACGCTATTTGCAGCCGTGCACACGTGCGCGCGCACTCTTACGAGGCAGAGGCACACACGCTTCCTCTAGGAAGCCGCGACATTTCCTCCCCCGATAAATTACGCAAGGTCTCGACACGCGGCACTGACTTCCTGCCGTTGTCCTTCGGCGTCGCGAGGATTCTAGCGAGATCGTTGGCATCGCGTCCATGTTGCCGGAGAAAGAGTGAGAAAAAGTCGGCGGCGGCACCCATACATGCGCGCGCCCCGCCGCGAAGCAACATGTACACATTACGCCGGCACGAGTAACCTCCTCCTCGAGGGAAGTACCCACCCTCCAAAGCCCCCTTTGCCGGTAAAGGACACTTACGATTTTATTTCCTTTAAAAAAGTAGCTTATCCAAGACGGAGGAGAGGATGTCGGATTTTAAATTGTGGTTATGTACTTACCGATGCTGCGCGCAAAGGGAGAGTCCACGCAGGCTGTTTCGGCCAGTGGAAGCTACGGTCCGTTGGTCCGAACGGAAGAAATCGTCGCCTGCGGGCCTAGCTGTTAAGCTGCACTCTTTGAGAGAGAAGCGATGCGATGTTTTCCTAGGGATTGAAAGCACACGAGGACAATATGGCGGTGCGCGCACAAGACACTCACCGAAAAATCTTTCGCGGCGTGCCGCACCAAACCAAGGCTGGTACTAGTCTATCTCTGTCTGGCGCCCGAACGGCAGCGGCTTATTTCCTCACCGGCAGCGTGTGTGCGACGCCCATCGTGCGTGAAAACCAATGGGGGATGCGACCGAAGCGCCTCACGCGATACCGGTGTAGTATCGCTTTCTACTCCGTTTTGAAAGCGGCACGTTGACTGCAGTGCTGGAGGGATCTTTAACTACACCGGTGGCCCGAACAGAGCGACATCTGCGCCGACGCGGCAATCTTTTCTGTTATTTTCAGATTTGAAAATTTTGCATTTATTTACTTAATTAGGTTGGCGTGCCGTTGTTGTGCAGGAAATATTAATGAATGAAGCGTAGTAATTTTATGATGTAAGATGTATTTTTTAAAATATTGCGTTTGAATAATTTATTTAAAAAAGGTAAGATAGATTTTTTTAGAAAATATTTATTTATTATACAGTGCAAATTATTTTATGATGCGTCAAATGTGATTTTTTCATAATTATTTTAGATGCGTGAAAAGTTATTTATTCACACTGTTTTAAAAGCAGAACATAAGATTCTGTATAATAAGTGATAAGAATTACATAAAATATTAAAAAATACACTGTACAAGATTAGATTAAATTTTTCACCTATTATATAATATTCAATTGATATGAATGAAGAACAATCTAGAAACATAATACTGGAGCCTGGGTCCTTTCTACAATAAATTCTGTTCAGCTGTTCGAATGTATGCGATTTTGACGTAACTGAACAGCTGAACAGAAGCTATTATAGAAAGGACCCTGACATCGGTCTGTCCTTTGTAGTTATCATGCAGCCTAACAGAATTTTTTAGAATTCTAGAAGACATTAAATTTGTATAAAATTTAGAAACGAACATTTTTTTAAGATAAAGGAAGAATTACGTTGAATTAAAAGTTTAAAGTATTAGCTACATCTTTTTTAATAATGAATAATTAAACCTAAATTGAAAAAAGTTTGAAAATACATTTTATTTAGTTTTGAAATTTAGTGTGTATGAAAATGTAGAGATTTAGAAAATATTTCTATTAGAAACGTTATTATTTTAACAGTTAAAATTATAAATTAAGTAAAGATCTAAATAATCTATTACTTAGCTATAATTTGTATAAAAATTTAATACGTTCGTATTTCCAAGAATTTTTTAGACATTAAAAACAACTAAAGTTAACATTTAGTGTGATATATTAATGTTTGAACTAAACATATGAAAAATGTATCAAAAAATTTCTTCTTTATCGGATTCAAGAGGTAATAATATAAAGTACCTCTGAAAATATCAATCGGTATTCGAAACTGTATAGTCACCCTGTATTCCCTGTAAAATACATCATAGCTTTAGTATACTGCTATCTTGTTAGGTGGCGCTGATTTATTTCACCGTAACGAAAGCAAATATTAATTTTTAAAAGCATACAATAAGCAACATTTTTACTAAGGCAATATCAATAAAGATTGCTGTTAGAAAATTTCAATATATAAAAAAAATAAATAAATTTCAAACACAATTATTGGTCATTTTTTAATTTTATTAGTATTTTAGCTATTTACGTTTCTCTAATCCTTTTATTTTGAATTACAATATTATGAACTTGAATAAGGGTTAAAATAATAAATATAAAACTAATTAACTGAAAAAACTGATAAAATGTAATTTGTTTCTCATTTAAACGGCAAACGTCGGAGAATCGATGCAAACAAAAGTATGGATAAAAATTAAATTAATTATTATTTATTTTATTTTATAAAATCAATAATAATTGTTTTTATTTTTTATTTATTATTATTTAATTATTATACAAGTATGGATACAAATTAAGTTATATCTGTTATATCTGTTATATCTGTTCAAGCAATATTATTAATTAAATTAAAGAAAATAAATAGATTATTCATTATATCTTCCCAAGGGGTTATTTTGCGCCGATTAACTCTTTTCCTAGAAAAATCCTTGATCTTTCAAAATTTGTGGTTTTTTTTAAATGTTTAACCGGAAATTCAATGTCACTGCCAAATATTTTTCGTGCAATTTTCCAAGTTGAATATGAAAATAATCAATATCACATGCGAGTACTTTTTTTTTTTTTTCGAGTCGCTAAATTCGAAAATTAAGTTTACTTTTTATTTTGCATATTTTGATACGTTACCTTATCATCATTGACATTAAAATAATGTTACTCGACTATTTTCGAATGAAAAATGATATCAATAATGTAATTTTCGTTCAACAATTTTTTCACTTTTCAGACCGCCAAATTGAATATCGCGTTGAAAATTTTTGAACAAAGACCACTTTTTTTTAAAGATCAAGGTTTTTCACATCTCTCGATTCTTTATGAAGCTACAGATTTCATCTCTACAATGTCTATATTTTAATTTCAAGTACTTGATGAACTTGATGTTTTTAGTGCCTATTTTTAACTTATATCAGTGTACCGCTTTCTTTAATATTATTGGTATCAATATTATTAGTCCGCTTTATTCATTATTCTGTTGAAAACTGTTTGGAATGCTGAAATATATTTTGTTGGTTAACGTAATTACCTACAGGCTGAACTGCTTGATAAATTTTAATGTGGCTTGGCTTAAAATGTTGGTTTTCAGTTTAATTGCACTTTTGAATTGCATTGCAATTTTGAATTTAAGTTCATATTTTTAAATTCCAAAAATATAAAATGTAAAAATTTAAAAAAAAACAAAAACATCTTCAAGCATAAATGATATAAAACCATTTTAATATGAACATTAATATAATATAAATGTTAAAAGTCATTATTAACTTGATTTTCTTTTTTACAGGTAAAAATTTGGATTATCGAAATTCACTGAAGTACCCTCCCTCTTTATCATAACACCGTTTATGCGACAAAAACTTTTTTATCCCAATTCAAATTTTGCTTGACTTTTACTCTCACCGTCAGGTAACATTTACCCTTTACTAACGCAAAAAACGCCATTTCCATCAAAAAATTTAAAACGTCCTTTCCCAACATTCTCCTTTCAAAACGCTTAAATTTTCCCCTTTGCCCCCACAGATTATACCCTCTCCCACTCGCAAAGTTTACCCAAAAAAAAAACCTGTCTACATCATCATACAGATCGTCACCTCGAAAATGGAAAGCGCCGGTTCTCGTTTTAAAGCAAAACGTTCGAGTCGAAAAGGTCGCGCCTCGAAGCCCGCAGCATCAGCGCCGCACCAGTATAAAAATATACACGCTTACAGGCGTAGGCGCTTAGTGCCGCCTTCTCTCTCTTTCTCTCTCTCCACTCCACTCTCGGTCGTAGACAAAGGCAGTTTAGGGAATCACAAAGCACTATCGGGGAGGAACTTCCAGACGGGGGCCCTGACCCAGACGCGCTCTGACCTTGACGTCGTGCGTTCGCGTATTCGCCGCGCCGCGTGGTGTAGCCTATTTTTAACGAGCTGCAGCAGTCTATATCCGCGTGTAAGCTCGGGGGTTGCGCCTTTTTTTCTCGCTCCCTCGGCGGCCTGTGTCGGGAAATCGCGACTGTCTAGGCGGGGATGAATAAAAAGAAAAAAAAAAAAAGGAACGAAGGGTTCGAAAATGTATTCCTCTCGTTCGCGGGCGAGTGACACACAGCCGGGGTTCGCGTATGTACTTTCTTCTCTGCTGTTTTTTTTTTTTCCTTTTTGCCGAGGAGGGTGAATTCTGGCTGCATGTGTTATTTGCTTTGGGAAAGATTGCGCCGAACCCCCGTCAAGTATTGAGATGTTTCATTGTTTGATGCGTGGGATGCGGACGGATTCTAATAAAAATTTAGGAGGCTCTTGAATTTATATTTTCTTATTAAGGACGTTAAAGGCGGCGGCTTTGTTACACAAATTGCGGATATACGTTTTCGAACCGTATAGTTCAGCTTTTGTAACACACTCATATTTTTGTACGTAATTGCTTAAAAAAATAGTTCTTTAGTCTAAATAATTTTTACATAAAAATTATCCTTGGTAAAAGGTATTTGATTTAATTGCACAAAATGGCAAAGTTTCAATTCCTGAAAACGTACTTCACATTTATTACTAAAATTATTTTGATATACGCTCTTTTTACATTAAAATTCATATCTCCCGGATTAAACTTTACACATACGTATACGCATACATAAATTCATTTTTTATTTGAAATGAAACTTATTATTCTAAAAAAAGAAATCGTCAAACATATTGCCGTAATATACAAAAAAGTACGATACATGAAAGATTTCTCTAATTCTTCGCTAAAACGACGTATGCACTATAAATCTGAATCAGTTATTCTCACTGTTGTTCAATAATATTCAACTGTTTTTCCAGTTATAGTTCGATCGGTGATCGAACTATAACTGGAGAATCAGTGGTTTTTAACTGATTCAGATTTAGAGAATACTTTTAATTTTGCCACAATCACCTCAACCATCACAAATCAGCTCAATTCCTTTTTCCGCAACGAATCGCGATCGCGCGCCTATCCGTTCTTTACCAGCTCAACCCTTAAACAGTAATTAAAGCCCAGCGAACGCAGAGGAGCGCGTCCAGCGGGGACAGAAGCGGGAGGGCCGGCCCTCAAAAAGCAGCGCGCATCCCGGATAATCCTGGAAAGAGAGCGAGTTTAATCTCGCTCGCGGCCGGGAGAGAGAGAGAGAGAGAGAGAGCGCAAGGTTACAGGGGTCGTCGGGTCAGCAACACCACGGCCACCGAGTCCGCCTCCCCTACTTTCCCCGCTCGGCGCCGCTGCTTTCTTTCTTCGACTTCCTTCCCCGCTCCGCGGCGCGGTGCGCCGCCGGATTTATCCCCTCCATGCCGGCGGAGCCGCGGGAGGGATGCGCGCGACGAGTACGTGGCGATCGACGAGCGGCACGGAATGCGCCGTTGCTGCTGCTGCTGCTGCCGCTGCGAACCGGCTACTACCCTCCTCTCTCTCTGCTCCTCTGCTGCCGGCTGCGAGGGAGGAGGCGGCGAGCGGTTTTTTTTGGACTTTTTTCGATTCGGAGGGATGTTTACGGCTTTTTCGAGGATGCGATTGGGGAGGGTTTTTGAGGTTTTTCATTGAGGAGAGAGTTTTGGAAATTTAAATTTTTTTGATTGAAAGCTACTTTAGTGGAGAAGTTTATCGATTTTCAAATCTTATGATTGGTATTCATAGTTTATCAGTTATATTCGGCAATATTGGATTATGGCTCTGTAATATATTATTACTTATAATCTTGATTTTAATACTTTTTTTGCAAAATTCTCAGATCTGTAAGAGGTATTTTATGTACGACGTAGTTGCAACGTCAATATTTGTGACAATTTACAAGTAAAGATCTTTGATGCTGTTAGCATTTGGAACTTTCGATATCTTGTATGATTTAGATAATGAAATTAATAACATACGTTTATTTTTCGCCATTATTGATTTTGGTCAATAAAAAATTTGTTTAGTTGGTAATTTGTCTCTAGTTTGTAAAAAAAACTGCCGTGTAAAAATATTAGTCTAGGCCAAGTTTGGTTTAGGCCACTATTCCTAATCATTTGCCTGCGACAATCTTACAAAAACGCCAAAATGAATTCAACATATTTATACATGCAACTCTTACATTAAAATAACCCTTTATTCATTAAAGAAATTTCTCATTTTTCCGCATTTCAAACTTCGCATCCAATCCTCTTAAAACCTTACTTAAACGTGCACCTATTTCTATCGCTAATCAGCCACATCAAAGCCACCTCTTCGGCTTCCCCTCCAATCTTCCTCCGGCAGAAAATCTTCCATCCTGGTGCGTCTTCTTCGGGATCCTCCTCGCGCACAGCTATATCTCGGCTCGGCATCTTGCAGTGCGCTCTCCTCCCTCGAGAATCTCTCTCTCCTCTCCCGTCGGCTCTTCCCTTTTATCGCGTGCAGGTTGCGCGCCCTTATCTTTTTTTTTCGGCGCCTGCTTGTACACGCGCCTCGATCTGGCTTTGTTCCGCCCGACTTCCCGCCTTTTTTCTATTCAATTTTTAACGACGCGTCTTGCAAACAAGGGTTCGGTCTTGAGTTTAGAGCGGGAATTGTTTATTTTGCGGCCGCTGCCGCGTTTTATGATTGCTGTTAATATTGGATGATCGAGGGAAAAAATGTGGTAAATTGGAAGGACCGCATGTGATAAGCAATGGTTTTATTAAAATATTTATTCATCAAATGCCGCGTGCGCAACTAATAGCCGTAGGCGTACAAAGGCAAAAGCTAGACAGTGTTTTGAGACACCCTACAGCTAATTTCAGAGTGTAATAACGTAGGAAGTATATCTATACATTGAATTATGTACATAGGTATACTTTCTGCATATCTACACCCTGAAATTGGCTACGAGGTGTCCCAAAGCATTTTGTCCAGCAGCCAGTTTAAAGGAGGCTGCTCTCAGCTCTGCAAAACAAATCAAAAGGTTCTAGCATCTGCGGCAGTAAAGAAATTTCAATTTTAACAAATTAGGTTAGAAAAAAGCCTAAGTGCTGTAACTCTCTTAGAGCTCTTTTCAACTTATTGTACTTCTTTATATACATATTAAGAGTGCTCTGTTAGGCAATTGGTGCGCCACCAAAGTGTATTTTTCTTATTTATATTAAAAAAAGGTAATTAGAAACTAATTACATAGCTTTCCCCACTGTAGGCAATATCCAAGTATATTTTAAAAAACAATTTCAGAAAGAAATAATTGAAAATGTGGACGTAATCTGAGAGAAACGTTTCAAGCTGCAACAGTAGATTGGTTATGTTTGTCTGTTGGGTCTTAAAATTGTTTCTTTCAAATTACGTTTTTTCACTCCTTTCTCCGTGAAACTTTTTTTGAAATATACTTTGATATTATCTATGAGTGGGAAAGCTGTATTTACTAGATTTAGAGTTGTCAATTAATTTTAAATTAATAAATAAGATTTTCATAGTTGAACGAGGCGCCACAGTCAGTTCGGACTTAGGCAATTTCGGTAGAGCACTTCTAAAGCATATATGTGCTCTTCCGCTGTTATCCTTACTATTTGATTTTCTAACTAATTTTACGTATCTACTAATTGACTAGCAAAAAACTCACTCGCTGAAGTTCGCTAGATTAATTTAAAATAGAATAAAGAATTCATTTAAAAAAGTAACTACTTAGATTTTATTTAGCAATTCGAATTTTTTTCAATTTAGCACACTTGTTTCGGTAGGCAAAGTATCATTGCTTTCGCACTGTAGAAAGAAAAATAATTATAGAAATTAAAACGAACTTGCCAATAATTTCTGATTTCGCTACTTGGGAAGTCTGAATTACCTAAAATTAAGCAATCTATTATATGTAAAGTAAAAAATTACTTGCCATTTTAAATAGATTTCAGCACTTTCATGAAAAGAATATTAAAAAAGGTAAAATTTTTTTTATTTAAAAAAATATTTATTTTTCAATTTAAAAAGAGAGAAAATAAGATAAGAATAACTATTAACTTGTTAATTTATATAATTATTAACAATTATACCCACTAGAAGAGAATTTTACAGATTGTCCGTCTACATAAGAAAAACAAATTATATACTGTATATTTATATTTAATATTTATTTTAGTTTTATATTTGTTTATTTACGTTTAATGATGTATATTGAAACATAAAGAAAGATTTATAATTAAAATTTTGAAAGCTGATAATTCTATTCTTAGCTATTAAAATTAAATTTTTTGGCAATTTAAAATTGGGAATTTTTTCTTACGTTTTTACAAGGTAAAACTTATCGTGTTATGTTGAGATATATTTCATATTACAGCAGTAACTTTCTTAGTTATTAATAGCCATGTCAATTTAGAAAGAAAATTATCAGCCCGTTTAATAGAAAAATCATGTGAAAAAAAGGGATTGAACGGGACTAATCTATTAACTATTTTCCTGGCCATTTTCAATGCTAAAATAAATCGATGAGGAAACTTATACTTGCTTATACATACTTATACCTTTTTTAAAAGGTAATTGTTAAATTTTACCTTTCGTTTGTTCAGATTATTATTAATTTTATCCCTTATCACTGTTCGTTCAGCTCGTACGCACCTCGATAAATAGACAGTTTGGGAGATTTGGCAATTCGGCAGCACTTGCGAGTTCAAGCTCCTTTACAGACCGAAGTCGAACGATATATTCGTCGTGAGAAAATGCGTTATCGTGAAAGAGGAGCGTAACGAAGAAGCTTTCTCTCGCGTTAGATTTTCGTTCGTTCGATACAGATTACTTGCGATGTTTGGACTCTGGTTACTTTGGCTCTCGACGCTTCGCTTACGGCGTTATCTTCGATTATGTACACCATAACTAAATGTAAACAGTGATTTTTTTAAGGGGAACGGGGACAGTGGTATCTCTATTAGTACACGCGCGCTTTCGGAGGATTTTTTTTTCTCTTTAATAATATACACGTGTGTATATATTGTATTTATAGATTAAGCAGACAAACGAGATTTTTTACAAAACTCAGCTTTTTTTATGTTACAAAATTGAAGCGTTTTTTGCGCTTAAATCGTTATAGTGTCAGATTCTTGTTCGTTGCTTATTTTTCTGTTATGTGATGGACTTGCTTTGCTTTATCGCGCGCAACGTCAATGAGCATCATGAACGTCAAACGGTAAGTTTCTCTCTCAAAAGACATGAAAGGCATTCTATATTTATTTATACAAACTTAAAAAAAGTGAAAAATATCTCAAATCTCAATAATAAAGAAAATATTTTGCAAATTTCCATAAAATTTTCTCATAAAGGTGATCCTTTTTGATTAAAAAAAAATCACCAAGTATATTTTATCATGTGTTTGTTTTGGATAATTTACTATTATTTGCGTGACGATTCCGGAATTATTACTCGCTAGGATTGGCAAGCGAAAAGCTTCCCACCTGAATTATTAAATTTTTAATTACCGATCCAATTAAAATCCGGCCGCGACTGCGGAGGAGCGTAAACCCGCGGACCAGGATAAACAAACAAGCGAAGGCGGCGAAAAAAAGCGCGCGAGGGGAGAGAGAACTCAACGAGCACGCAATAGTTTATCGTGCGCAAGTACACGTAATCCTTGACCAATGAGCGGAAGTGCGACGTCAGAGGGATCACGCGAAAATTTTCAGGAGCTGAAATAAAAAGGCGAAATCGGCTGCGAGCGATATGGATCGCTTTCGAGGGCTAATTGCCGGTTGTTGCTGATCTACGTTTCACTGCAATTTTCAGGTAAGAGGGAGTAATAATCGGGCAGTTACCCTTGTAGTAATGATTATTTTGAGTGACGTGCTTGATGCTTAAGGATTTCAGAAAGAATAATAGTTGCACGATATTTATGATTTTCTTCAATTTTAATGTTAGAATATTTCGTTTATTGTAGGAATGAATAAATAGAAAATGTTTATATTCACTTTATTTTACAAAATAGTCCTCTTTAATCTATGAACAACTCCAACAATTCCCAAAAAGATTGGCAACTCGAACTATCGGTCTTAACAGCTCTACACGTTCTGGTCTCTTCTCCCCGAGCCTCTAACCTCTTCCCTCTTTTTGTTCCCCCACTCTATGACTGCTACTGTAGGTACATGGCATCCCTGCAGCTCTCTTCTGTACCGACAACGACAATTTTACTACATTATAAATATTAATAAATGATTTTTTTTAATTTACAATAAAAATACATATGTTTTTCATCTTGTTTCCCCGAGGAATAAGAAGCATATAGAAAATAGATACATAAATCAGAGATAATATTATTGGAGTCTGCAGTTTTTACAAAAATAACATTTTTTAATCTAAAAAAGAAAACCAGCTATTCGTTTTTCAAATATTTACTTTTAAATATTAACAAGAACAAAATCTAGATTCTCGATTTTTCTAATCTAAATCCTCTTACAACGTTTAATCTTAGAAACTGGAAAAAAGAGTTTTCAAAAAGTGATTCCAGACAATTCCTCTAAGACTAGAAATACGAATATAATTCTACCAATAATGAAAAAACCTATAAGTCATAAAAAAAAGCTACGTACAAGCTATAAAAACTTTTACCTTTTTGCCAAAAGAGTTAAAGTCCCTAAATTTAAGCAAAGAGAACATAAAAAATAAATTAAAGAACTTAATTAAATTGAAGCAACCCACCAATGAAAGACTTTTAAAATTACATTACCATTACTCTATTACCTTGCATCTTTTATTTTTTGTTACATTAATAATTAAAATATTGGAAATATTAGGTTTAAGTTAGTTTGTAAGTTTTCATGTATCAGTCTATGTACAGGTGACCGTATATTTACCCCTATAGGATTTACTTATGTAATATTATCTGTTCAATAAATTCAAATTCAAATTCAAAATTTTTACGAACTTCATATTCAACGTTCTTGCAAAGACCGAAGATAAAAAAGAACCCCAGCGTCCCCAATCTAAAAAAACAAAAAGCCCAAAAAACAAAAGCCCAAAGTCAATCAATAATAAACGAAGCTCGGGGCGCTTGGCGATCCCGAATCCAAGAGCCAAGCCTCTATACATCTCGAATCCACTCACGTCGCTCGGAGAGAAAAAGCCCGGCGCCCCGCTACTCGGTGCTTTGCACTTAGCGCGGTCATTAGCCGGGACTCGGGGCATTGTGTGTGCGCGCCGCTCTCGGGATCGTTTTTAGCGTCGCGGCGAGGGAGAGAGAGAGAGGGAGACACGCACTCGATGCACAGAGGCGCACGCGCCCGCGATCCTTATCCGCGCGCCAGCACACGCAGGACTACGCGCCGGCATGGAGGGGGTGTCTGGTCTGGGTCACCCCCTTTCATGCGGCTGCTGCTGCTGCTGCTACTGTTCCGCTCTGCTCCTGGCCTCTCTGTCTGGCTCGCTTGAACGCGTTTTGCCTGCCGGAGCTTCCTGCTATGGAGCAGTTTGAGCGCTGAGGGAAAACGCGCGACTGATGTGTCATTTTACCCTTTTTGGTTGTGGTGTACATGCTAGACCCGATTCCGTCGAGTTTTCGCGTAATTTTTTTTCGCGCCTTTGGGGCGAATGCTTTTAGGTACTTTGTTTCTGGATGATGAAAATTAGAAGATTCTCGTTGAACGACAGCTTTTTATATTCCACGTTAGCTTTGGATATAAAAAACGCTAAATTTCGTAAATTGATTTTAATGTAAAAACTTGCAAAATCCAAATGTACATTTTGGCTGAACCTTGCTGCTTCTTAAACGCTAATAAAATAATTTAAAAACGATTATCTCATATTTTGCCAAAAGTATCCTTATGAAAATGATATTCAACCCGCGTTCATTCAAGCACCTTCCACATAATCAAGCAATAATCAAGTGCGTCTAAGAGGCCGGATGGCAATTATTCCAGATTCCCTCTCGCTCCGCGGAAACGCGTTTCCACGCGACGTCGTCGGTTGTCCGGCCGAATATTCAGGGGTGCCCGATCGCTAACCCCGTTTCCGAAGAGACGCGCCGCACGGTCGCGAATGCCGAGCCTGGAATATTCAGGCGCGCAGCTCGCCGGCTCGCCCGACTGGTTTCTCCGTGTACGCAAAGCAGCGCTGCGCTGTTTGCGGCGCTCTCGCCGTGCCCGCGAGTCCGATATTAGCCGCGGAACAGGCGCCGCGCGCGGCCATTGTACGTCGCGAGCTGTCGAGATCATTATCCGCGACGCTAGAATTTGTCTTTCTGCTATAGTTGTCTGGTCTGCTAAAAGCAAGATCAAATTTTGCTTGTTATTTCGTGCTAGTACCTTAGTGTGTACTTGAAAAGGAGTTCGTAAATAAATTCGCATTATCGGTTTATAATTAACAAGTTTTTAAAAATGATCAACGATTGATAAATAATGGTCGAATGATGGTTGAGTATAATGGTTAAGCTTAAATAACCTAAAGGTGCGGGGCGAATCTTAAGTTTCGTCCATTATTTATATAATTACCGTGCAAATATGCGGTAAAAATCTAAAAAAATATTATCAAAGGCTAAAAATAAAAATAGCTCGTTTCCTCTACCATCGAATAACACTCGCTTCCATTCCCCATTATCGGGGCAAAGCTCGAAACACGAGGGAAAAGACTCGGGCCAGACTTTGCCGATCGAGCGGCTCTCTCTCTCGGCGTGGGCGGTGCAGCGGGCGCTTCATCAAAGTGCCGGCACACTCGCACCTCATCCCCCATGACCGACTCCCCCTCTTTTTTTCCTTCCTCCACCTTTCCCTTTTCTCCTCTGCTTTTTTGCATGTACCGTCGCTGCTTTGATGTGTGTACGGCCTCTGCTTTATCATCCGCCCTTCTTATTTCCGTCTGTCCTTGTCTTTCTACTTCAGGGTTTTTGTTTTCGGCCATTTGATCCGTGCCGTGTACGAGTCATTTTGGGCTGAGCGGAAATTTTCAAATTGATTAAAATTTCCGCATTGGGATACCAAGTCCTAGTGTTGGTGTATCGGACAGATTATATTCAGAGTAGTATAAAAAATTGAATTTTTTGTAAACCAAGTTTCTGTTATCGAACATACAGAGTAATCTATTAAGAAAACAACGCAATGGCAACAAATTTCCGAAGTACAGCAGGATGAAATTGATCAAAGCCCATCCTCACAACGGCGAATAAATTCTCATTTCTCTCCTTCCGCCATTTTTCGCGTATATTCCACATTTCCTCTATCTCTCTCTTTCCCTCTCGCTCCCTTTCGCTGTTTCACTCTCGCGTTCACTTTCTCCGGGCGTCTCCTGCGGGCTTGCGCACAGGCAGAGCGGCACTCGAGATGCGCGGCTGTGTGTGCGGCGAGAGAGAGGGGGTGTCTGGGTCAATCCCCTCCAGCGGGCCGCCGGCCGGCTCCAGACGCGAGGGGCGGCCGGGAGGGGGAGGGGGGGTGGAGGCTCGTGTAATCCTGAACGCATTTCCCGGGGTGAGCGCGCCGACTCTTTCATAACTCCAGCGCCACCCAGACACGGGGAGGACGTTTTTTTTTTTTCAGGCTTCTCCCCCTTTTTGGCAATTTTTGCCGAACGAGGAATTCGCCTCTTTTTTTTCATCAGGACTTTTTTTTTTAATTTTAATGAGCGACTTTGTTAACGAATGATTAAAAAGTATAGAAAAAGCTTTTCTTCCCCGACGTTTTATTATAATTTGTAAAGCGATTATTTAATAATAAAAATTTTTTTTATCAGTACACTAACGAGATTTCTTGATATCACACGTATATGAAAAAATGTGCATATTATAGTTTTATATGTCTATCCTCAAAATCATCGTGACTATGTAGTAGTGTTTGTCATTTGTTTAAGCTACAAAATTATTAAAAAAGCTTTATTTGTTCAAATTGCAAATCTTTGTTTAACTTTGTTTTTTAACAAAGATTCTTTTTAACTGTTCCTTTTAATCTATAAGACTTGATTTTACGTTTCAAATGTCATCAATTAGAATAGTCTATAATTAATCATTTCTGTAAATATTTTAAGTGATTCTTATATTTTCGCTAAAACTACGCACAATTTTTGAAAAACTGGATTGCATGGACTCTCCAGATTTTTATGTTACAGAATGAAAATCCCAAAGCTCTAACAAAATCTGTGAGCTAAGCATCTGAAAATCTCCTTGTTGGCGGCAATTGCCTGTTTCAAGACTGTTGGCAGTTTCTTTATAACGACTAATCGAACAAGCAAAAATAAAATACTTCTTAACCAAAATATACATTTTTCACTGCCAAACTCATTTTTAATTTCACAGGACACTTTTTACGACGACGCATTTCCCCTATCGTATAAAAATCACAATTAAAAATGTTGGTAAAATTAGGCACTTTTAAAATAAGGCTTTTATTAAATAAATAGAAACACTTATTGTTTCATGTTTAAACTTTTTATT
>JAWWEO010018919.1:0-19034 GCA_035582975.1 Ormyrus labotus | reverse complement strand
AAATGATTAAATATGTAAGTGCCAATATATGATTACCGATTTCATTGATTCAATGAAATTTTTTTCT
The DNA here is from genome assembly GCA_035582975.1 of Ormyrus labotus. Classification (NCBI taxonomy): domain Eukaryota; kingdom Metazoa; phylum Arthropoda; class Insecta; order Hymenoptera; family Ormyridae; genus Ormyrus; species Ormyrus labotus. The sequence continues at coordinate 18,967 of JAWWEO010018919.1, read as the reverse complement.
CAGTGTACATGCAGCCTTTTTTAACGTCCATTTTTTTTGTCACTTGCGACAGCGAAGCGATTTTGTAATAATTTATGTATTTGTAGTTTATTGAACGGTGGCTTAGGAATTGAAATAGCGTCGTTAAAGCTTCAAAATATCACCGATGTTAATTTAATAAATTATTAGTGTAAGAATTATTTCAAGAATTATCGTGGCACAGTTTAACATTCAATAGTTGACCAAGTCATAGCCAGTTTTAGTAAAGCTGACTAGAATACTAAGAAATTGTTGGGGCTTACCTAAATATATACCCTGCATAAAACGTAACGTTTTAAAAATATTTTTAATTTTTCTTTTTTTTTTTAATTGGGTCCTTGCAAAAAAATCTTTTTGATTTCATTACATCCGCCTGATAAAATATTGAAAAATAGCCGACACGTACTTTTTCAATTCAATGATTATTAGCACAGATATCGCACCTCGAACATTCAAGGAGCGTCTTTCCCCTATCTCTACTTCGTCTAGATTTTAATCCGTGTGCGAGTACATATTATTGCTGGTTATGTTCGTTACTTGAATAATTGTACCATTTAATGACAGGGGCTTGGCGTGTGTCTTTGCATATACATTTCCCTCGGTTTAACAAATGTTATAGGTCTGCAGCCTTGCGTCTTTTGCGCGGAGGAAAATTGACTGTAGGATCAATATAATTTTTCAGGTTTAAAATATTAGGATCTAACGGGGTCTTGTTTTCGCTAAAATCATAAAAATTATTAAGCTTCTCCGCGCGAAGTGCGCCTGCATCAACAGGTAGTCGAGTTTCTTTTTTTTTTTTTTTTTTTTTTTTTCACTGACAACGAAATCGATTTTATGCACACAGAAGCGGCATTTCACTAACGGTTACATGCAGTTTACTACGAGTCGCGAACTAAATAATTAAAATCAACTACTGTTTTATTTCTGGATACCGGGTATAATAAATTCTTTTTATAAATCTATTTCAATATTCTACAGCTTTGATATCTTTACGTTGGACGTGAAATATTAATGGAACAGCTATGCTTTACGACACTTTCTCTACCGCTGTACAAAATGGGCCATTACTTCTTATAACTTTGTAGTGAAAAAGAAATTCATAACCACGCCATAATATTCATAATTACGATTCAATGTCAGATATCCATTCTGAAAACTGTTTTTTTTTCAATAAATTAAACTGTATTTCTTTTTTTCTTTGTTTCAGCTTGGATTTTTCACCTATTACACCGTTGCTAAAGGTGAAGTCAATCCTTCGGGGCCGGTCCCCATTGACAGTGTTTTCATTTACAGACCTGATAAACGACTCGAACTATGGAGGTTCGCCTTTTACATGTTCCTTCATGCAGGGTACGTCCTTTTAATTACACTTGATTATATGCTTTGTCTAACTATTTTAACCCTAATTACTGGTAATAATAATTACTGATTTTTCAATCAATTGTAAGTGAAATCCTTCGAACCGCTACACCCAATTTCGCATAAAGGCGCCCTGAAATTGTTTAACAAAGAGCGAGAAGTCACAAAGTCAACGCGATAATGCAGGCCTTTTCACGAATACACAAAAGCCATTCGAAATATGTGGAATGAGCTGATAAAAGCCCTTTTTTTTTCGGCCGTTCCGCTGGGTTAACTCGTGTAAAATCGTCAGCCGCGCAGAAAAATAAAACTGCAAAACAAAAGCAATTTCCCAAAAGCCTCGGGGCACTTTCCCGGCGAGAACGAGAAAAGGCGCGGGCGGCAGATTACGCTTTTGCCGTTTTTTGTGCGTACCATTCGGTAATGAGCCCCGATTCGTCGGCACGAACCTCCGTTTACAATCGTCAAAGGCCTCTCTCCTTCCGCCGCGGTAAAATTCTATTTTTTCAAAGCGGCCCCCGCGAGACTCGCGAATGCATAAAAACTAGTGACCCAGATTCCGGAAGGCGGCCAATTACGTCAACAAGATTTCTCCCCCTCCCCCCACTCCCCTTTCGCTCCGAATATCGGCCCCCTCGTTTAATTTGCCGAACCTTTGTGCGATACAGGCGCTCTCGCGCTCGCGACAAAGGTCGCGCGTCGTTGATTGAATTTTTTCTCGCACGAGCTCGATTAAATTACGGGGCTTTTTTTAAAACGGGCTGCAGTTTCTCTCCCGGCGGAGAGATGCAAGTTTTCCGCGCCCTCGGCTTCGCGAGAAGAGATAAGAGTCCGTACATACTCGCTCTGTCCACGCGCGTCGTGAAAAACACGACTCTCACCGTCGCGAGGACGAGTCAATCGTCGGGTAAATCGAGAGCTTCCCGGGGAACTTTAATTCGTGTACTTTTTGAAGGACCTTCGTTAAAAAATATCTAAGCGCGCGGTCTCTTAATTACGACTCGCGTGGAAAAAAAGCGCGTGTACCGGCGAGCGCTTGAATTTCGTTCGGGCAAAGCGGCGTTTGCAGAGCCGCTTTTAAAATTTAATATATTTTTACGCTCGCACGAACGTCAACGTTTCACGAGTGCTTGGCTACAATTTAACCGTCTGCAGGTACGTTAAATCCGCCGCTAAAATAAAACAAAACAAAAAAACAAAAAAAAAAACACGAAAGCTCGCTCAATCAGCGAAAGCGGCTGCATAGCCGCCGACTCGTTTCCATTCAGCGCGATAGAGTGTCTAAACTCTCTCTCTCTCTTCTCGGCGGCGGAAAAAGTAAATCGCGAGCCGGGTCGCGGGCGGAGCAGCGGGCTGCCGCTAATTTTATGCAGATTGAGTCTCGTTCGCGCGCTCGCGAGCGCACGCTCGGCGAGGAGCGGCGCGAAAAAACCGCGTCGTCAATCGGCATTTTTAACTTTGGAAAATCCTGCAATCCGTCCGGCGAGCGGGGCGACGAACGTTTTGTTCTCCCGCTCGGCGGCCGAAAAGCGCGCATTACGTGCACTCCGCGCGAGAGGAGGGAGAACGAAAGAAGAAGAAAAAGAAAAAAAAACAAAGTGCATCGCGTTCCTCGCGTCCCGTGGGAACGGGGAGTAAGTAATAGGAGGCTCGCGGTTTGCTGCCGCCGCCGCTGCCGCTTGGCGCTTGGCGGCCCTAATTAGCGGAAGTGCGCGCGAGGAGGAGAAGGAGGCAAGCAAGCACAGGCAGGCGAAAGCGGCCGCGGCCCTGTCGCGTGAATGGGGCACGGCTGAAAGCCGCGCAATCATCCTCTCCTTGGGATGCTGCGAAATCAAAACTCCGCTTTCGCACGTTCGCCGAGAGAGCTCTGCGGCCGAGAGTCGCTGCGCAATCTTGTCCAATGCTCTTCGCGATACGCGATCTTTTATGCATCGCATACAACGTGCCGCGATTTTCGTCTTTGTCCCTGCACTGGCACCGTCGAATATAATGACGGGGAGGTACATGGGAACTCGAGGTTTTGGAGCGGAGGTCTCGAGCTTGCTTCTCTGCAGCTCATTCCCAATTGCCGGCGAATGAATCGTCGCGAATCGTTAAGATTGGAGAGGACGCTTGATTGTGCCGCGCGTCGCGGGGCATTGCCAATCGATGAAACATTCGAGCAGCACGAATTACGAACGCAAAATGTAACGTCACTTTATATGCGGAGGTAAAAAAATTAGATCTTCGTTACGCCTGCATCCGTTTATCGGGAAAAAAAAGGTAAAAGAGAGCTTTTCTTCTTAACGATCGTCGCCGGCACGACGCATACGATATTGGCATGCAAGAGCGACACGCGGTGCCGCGAGCCGAGAGAAAAAAAAACTATACTCCGCGCAAAATTCAAGCGCTCGTCCGTCGCAGTAGACCCGGGCGGAAGCGAATATCCCGCGGAGCGGACTTGCGGCGGGAAAGTTGGCAGAAGCGCGGCCTCGGCGCAGTCATTTGAATAATGATGCCGCGGGACCGATACGGCGACCTATCGGCGGCTGGATTATGCATACCGCCGTGACGAGCGGAGCCATTACGCGCCTCGTCCCGAAAATCAGAAGAAAAGAAAGACCCGAGCCTCATCTACATTTTCTCTCTCTCTCTCTCTCTCTCTCCTCCCGCGCTTCGACGGCGCCTCGGTCGCGCGCAACGGGTGCTGCGAATTATTTTCAATTTTCCAGGATGCAAACGATGACTCGCCGGATTTGGTTTTCGTTCGTTGTATACTTCGCTATTACATCGGGATCGCCTGTTCTTCGCTTCTCCCTCCACTCTCATTACTCAAGTCCGTCGACGCCATTAGCGGGCAAGGGCCCGCGTTATTTATGGATTAAAAAAAAGCTCGCGAAAAGGGAGCGAGAACGTCGGAGCCTCAAAATTCATTACGGCATCCAGATCGGGCGCGTAAGAGCAGACTAATGGAATACGCACACGACCCCCAATGTTTGCAATCCATTAGGCAGGCAACTGAGATATAATAGGCAGCGAGAGCCTTTCGCGAATTTACCTGCGGACCGACTGGCTGCGGGCTCCATTAGCCGATTGCGCCGGATCCTCGCGAACTTTTAAATAATGCACCATAACCGGAAAGCCTGCAGTGGCTACTTTTTCGTAGCTCATCCTTAGTTTTCGTTTCCGCGTCGAGAAGCGCCGATGTTCGCGGCAATATTCGACGCTTCGACGAGATATTCTAATGTAAATAGATATTATACGGAACGGGAAGTCGAACGAAATCGAGATCGGCTTAAAAAGCTCGGGCTGCTCGTTAGGTTTAACGAGTAATGGACGTGCATTAAGCGATATCGATTGTCGATTTGTCTTTATTATCTTGTCGAATATAGCGGCGCGCAATATAACCCTGCGGGCAAGACAATCGTCGGCGTATATAAATTGAGGAGGGCATTAACGTCGGCCTTCCGTTCGCGACGTAATTTCATAGTTGGTTTTAGAAAATCGACCGTTCCTCCATAATACGAGAGAGAGTTACGATGCTTATACGTCCACCGGCACTGCCGTGAGATTAAGTGCATAAAAGATTCATCGCCGAGGGCAACGCCGACGCGGCTGTCTTTTTACCGTTTTCATTTGGGTAATTACAGCTGTCCCGCGGAGAGCGAGCATATATCGATCCGAGGCGATATACCTCGAGTGGTTATACAGTACGTCGCGGCTACGCAGAGGTGCACCGGCGAATTGAGTAATTTCGGGCTCGGAAGTCGACGAACACATATTCATCAGCGGCTATCCGGCGTCTTTGCAATGTCGAATACTAAGTGCACTGGAGACTCTAGTCGTTTGCCAAGAGCATCAATTTTCGCTTGAATTCTGGAGTGGCCCCAGAATTTATGACGGATCTCGAAGTGAGAGAGAATCTGGAGCATCTTTAAAGCAAACTTGTTACATCTCAATGGAAAAAGATGCTTTTCAATCGACGGGAACTGAATAAACCGCGAATAATCGAGGATTAATAAAAGCCGAGTAAAAGCGATCCGATTACCGCAATCAGCGAGCTCGATCGTCTCGTCGAATTTTCGCCCTAAATACGCCTACCGCCATCACCCCTCTTGATTCAGTTCGAGGCACAGGCACGCGCGAGAGAGGTAGAGAGAGAGAGAGAGAGAGAGAGACGCAAACTCTATGAAACTCGCGAGGCTTTTCTCCGCTCGACGGTACTTCCATTATCTATTCTCTTTATCGCCGTTTCTTACGGCTCTTGGCTCGAAAATCAAGAAGATCCGAATCTCGCCTCCCCTCCCCCGCGCTCTCCTTTTCCCCGCGGAGTTAGCCATAAAGTAGACGAGGAGGAAGAAGAAGTTGCCCGGACACGAAGGCAATTTTCACCGAGCGACGACTAGTCACCGTATCCAATCTGCCCGCTTTCGTCTCTCTCTCTCTCTTCCTTCTTTTCTTCGACCGAATTCGCCGCGTCCCTTTATTTTCGCGCATCTATAATCGCGCGCCTCTCGCGATGCGCCCGCCGCCTGCGCCTCGCCTTCAATTTCCTGGGACGTAATATCGCGCGAGCCCCCCTTCCTTCTCCGTGCTTTCCTCGCGATTTATAGAGTCATCGCTGCTGGTTTATATTCCTCCCCGTAATTTGAAAATGTGTCTTTATGCTCGAGAGAGAGAGAGAGAGAGAGGCTTTACGTGCTTATACTCGCTCTTCATTGCGATCGAGAGCAGACGGTATCATTTTTTTATCAGGGATCGACGGCCCGAGATTAAATCTCGGAAGTTCGATTCGTCGAGTTTTTACAATTTTCACAAGCACCCTACCGACTGCAGCACACGCGCACGTTTGATTTTCTTAAGAGCCCGAGCGCGCTCCTGTCAACGTCTCCGCTGCTATTGTTCCAGACTGTTTACCCGCCTCGATGTGTTTACTTAAGCGCACGCGACACGTAACCAGAAAACCGTAAAGTATATTTTTCTATCCGCCCGGGGGATAAAATGGCGGCGGATCGAAAGCGGGCTTCTAAAAACACGAAGCGCAACGAGAGCCGCGACGTCTCCTGGAAACAAGGATTCAACGTATCCCCCACCGTTCCCCTTTGGAAGCACCAGGGATCTCGCGCATCTCTGCCCTTGCGGATAAATGCACTCTCCCGCGGATCGACGCGGCTCTGCCTTTTTTTTATTTCCGACAAGAGAAACAGTCGTCCGCCTCGCCCTCATTGATATAGATGCAGCCGATGCAAATTCACTGTTTCCCATAGGTCCGCGCGCGCTGTTCTTTCCGTTCGCTGGATTCGCACCGCGCACGAAAGAAGGCTGACTCGATCCTCCCGCGCTTTTGCTCTCTGCGCGTTAAATCACGAGTTTTTTTTTTTTTTAAAGCACGCCATTAACTTATTATTATTTAGTATTCAGCGTCGGGTAGTGGCCGCTTACATACGCAATGATCCTCGCGCGGAATAAACACCATCGGTCTCTTCGGCGAGGTTAATCGAGTTGGACGTAACAGTGGCTTCTCTTGCTTTCTTCCTCCCTCTCGCACTACGCGAGCGAACGATGCGCGCTCGCAGCGACGAACCAAAAATTCCCTCGAAACTTTTTCAGCCCCGGCCGGCTTTCCGCTTCGCCTTTGCGCGACAGGTATATACCGCTCTGGTTTGCGGCCCCCCCCCCCCACCCTTCTTCCCCGCTCCGTCTGATCGCGGTGTTTTTTTTTCGCGCACGCAGCGCCGATCGGATTGATCTGTTCTATAGAATTCTATACGTATACGTGGAGAGAACGCGACGAGGCGGACTGGAAAAAGCGACGTACACTTTTTGCCGCTTATGCTATTTATTTGGAAAGACGTTAACGCGGGAACTTTTTCGATAACGACTGCTCGCAATTCATTGTCCGACTATACTACTCTGCCTCGGAAAAAAATAACTGCAGCGGAAGCGGCGAGAAAATCACAAAATTAATGTCATAGCGATATAACGACAGTCGGTTACCGCCCTAAATTCACTGTCACCGCGCGCAACTAACTGTTAATTGCGCGGAGCTCAACGCTACGGATATAAATTTAGGCGTCCGCGTTTAAACGCGCTCTCGCGCGGCGGAGCGTTAAATCTTTCGAGTTCGGCGACTCTCGCGGAATTCAGCTACAAACTGCTTATCAACTCCGACTTAATCCCCATCGATCATTTGCGAGCGAGACGGGTGGGTCAAAAAAGTTTTCGGCAATGAAATCTCGCCGCGCAAAAAGACGAGAGAGAGAGAGGCGGCGACGACGAAAAGTTTCCCTCTTATTTCCCTCGAGCAACGACGTTAAATTCGAAATTTCACGCGCCCTCGAGTACGTGCCGAATATACATAAGGAATGGCCCGGATTTTTTTTCTCTCTCTCTCTCTCTCTCTCACTCGAGTCTCTTCATTCGTCTCGCGACCCGGGGAAGAGTCAGTCGCACGCTCGCAGAAACTTCTCCGGCGCCGCTCGGAGATAAAACCCTTAATCTCGCGAAACTCACTCTTCCTCCTCCTCCCCCCCCTTTTAAGCGGCGGCTCCTTCCCCTTTTACGCGGAGAGATTCGCGGATCGTCGAGCCCGAAAAGCATAAGTTAGCGCGCGAACTTATATATACTTTTTGTTCTAGCTCCGATTTTATCGACCCCTTTTTCCGCGCACTGGCCCGGCTCGTTTATTAGACGTGAAAATCCCTGATTTCAATATTTTTTTTAAATAAATACTTCATATTTTCCTGTGGCGTTGTGAACTAATTAAGCATCCGACTCAACGAATTACGAAACTTTCCTCGAAATTCCCTTTAACTGCACCTCCCGACGCACCTTTCGCGGTGTCCCCTAGCCGTTTGACCGTTGCAAGAAGTCGCGCCGCCTCGGACGCGCGCGGCAAAGGACGTGATTAAAATTTCTCGCGACAACTCCTGTCGTCGAACGCCTTGGAATCGCCGGGGAAAGGTGTGTATCCGTTAACTCCGAGTCCCCCTCCCCAATGTCTGGCCAAGTTTAATAAGTCTCGCAAGTTTTTAGCTCTCCCGCGGCTGCGGACTTGGAATGCGCTTAGTTAAGGTACGGGGCCTGCCCCCAATTATTACTCCAATTGAGAGTTCGAAAGTTCGACGCGCTCTCTCTCTCTCCCCTACACTGTCCCGATAATCTCCTCGCCGCGTATAAAAATTAAGTTTACGACTGTTGCGCCAATTCGCTGATCGCGTTTTTCTTCCTCCCTGTGTTTCAGATGGCTTCACCTGCTCTTCAATCTCGGGGTACAAGTGGTGGTGGGGCTGCCGCTGGAAATGGTGCACGGAAGCCTCAGGATCGCCGCGGTCTACATGGCCGGGGTCCTTGCCGGTAAGTTACGCCGCTGCGTCTGACCGTATATATACGATGCTTTTTATCGAAAGTTTACGTGTACTCTTTTTTTTTTTTTTTTTTTTTTTTTTTAAATTGGACACGTTTTAATTGATCACTGGTTACGTAATAAGTTGCACTTTACGCGAGGCAATTATAAGTTTAATTAGTACGCGGATCCCCGTAAAATTTAACGTGAATTTCAAATTAGCCATAATGTAATAAATAAAATTCTCGTGTTGGCTACGTCGACCGCGAAAATTCGAACTTCGTTAATTATTGTTGAAAAAAAAAAGTCCACCTTTCATTCTATATATCCCCAAAGCTAAAACGCATTCCCCGGTCGCATAATCTCCTGCTCCAGATGCCCTTTTAATATATTCCCCGCCTCTAATAAATGCTGCCGCTCGCCCTCATACGTATTATTATTTTATACGCAGAACGAGCGCCGGACGCGAAAGATAAAGAAAATTAAGTAGGCGGGAGGGAGAAGTCGGCGCGTACATGAGAATGGCATTTCGCATTCCCTTTTGTCTTGGTGACAAAGGAAAAGGCAAAAAAAGAAAAAGAAAAAAAGTCTGCCCGCGGTGAAAGATTCGAGAATCACGCTAAAGCGGCGCGGCTCTCGGAAAAGGGGATAATAAAATATTCACTTTCAAGATTATACCTTATTTTGGGCGTTACGTCGTCAACCCTTGCAGTTTACTAATGAAAGGCCAGTCTAATCTCATTTATAAGAGCCTTTTATCATGGTTAACTAAAACATTGTTTACCAGAGGAGTTGAGAATTGAATGCGCCGTTAATCAGCTCCTATTAAGTACTTTTTGATTAATTTTAAACTATAAATCGCATTAAAAACTTAACTAAGCCTACTTAAGTCGGTACATCTAAGCGAACTCGATCCTATACAGAATCGCTTGTAAATTAGATTTTTCATCCGACCGCGCAAAGTTTAAATCCTTATTTAATGAGAACAATTGCGACTATCGCATATTTCCTATATAGGCTTAAATTAACAAGCAAACGAAGCGAGAGTTAAATATTTTCCGCGGGAAAAACGTAGTTCTCGAGCGCCGCTCGCCGTAGATCATTTCTCCGGCGCAATCTCTCCTCTCTGCTCTCTTCGCGCTCGGCGCCTTTTTCACACGCGCTTCCGGCGGGCCCCATTCCTTCGGCTCCCCCCCTCCCTTCTCTCCCTGCCTCATTCAATTTAATGCGCTCGCGATCCGACGTTATACATACCTTAGCTCCGCGCTTTTATCTTATCACTCATCGAGGTAATTAAGCCCGGAGTTCTCGGCCTGAGCTTCGCGCAGGGGAGAGAGAGCGAGCCGATCAATTTTTCTCGCGGGAAAAGCTAGCCTCTTTACGGGTCTCCGGAAAAAGAATCGGATCTTTCGTTTTTTTTTTCTTCGCCGTCTTATACGAAGGCTAAAAATAAGGCGAGGATAAAGTAGGCGTTGAGGATATGTTTTTAACTAGGCTTCGCCTAACGTTTTATTGCGCTTACTGATTTTAAATATAGACTGATATTTTTTAACTATAGGAAGGTTTTCGTTGGGTATTCGACACGCTTTTAACCTTTTCGTGCGAGATTAAGTTTTGAGCTTCGACTGAACAGATTATCGGCGGGAGTCCGTCAAAAGGAATTCAAAGTAAATATTATACGAAAAAATAATATCTACTTACTCAAAAGCTATTTTTGGAGATTGAGGACGAAAATCAAGTCTGTCGAAAAAAGACGCGATAAGAACTGACAATCTTTTTGTAAAAGACCTATAAACCTATAGTTTGTTCAAGATAACATCGTTTATTCTTGAAATTCCTTCCCTACTTTCCTCATAATTTCCCAGTCGATTTTTATCTCCACGCCAAAGAATAATTCTCATCCTTGAGGTAATTACAATTAATTCCATTGTTTCTACAAAAAGCCATACGAGATAGTTCACGTGAATTCTGTTCTTTTTAAAAGATGTTCTAGATATTGTGCACCAGTAGACAATTTCATTTTCACCGTAATAAAAATATCTTTTTCAGTTTATAAACATATAATTTAAAAAAAGATCCAAGACCGAACCGCCTTTCAATAAGAAAATTATAGCGAACTTGAAAGATCCGAGAGATATCAAATATTTTCTTTTAAAAAACTCGTGACCGGAAGAAGAAGTGACTGCAATTAAAACGCAACTCTAATGGATGTACGGTTTTTAGACGCGACATTTTAAATCCGTATTTTGTACAGATGTAACTATACATTGCTTTCAATAATTGCGGTATACCAAACATTTTTTTTAAATATACTTTTAATAAAAAAAATTATTTTAGTTTAATAGGCAGGTTAGAATATTTTTGGGAATATGTTTATTAATCATGTTTTTAATCATGCTTATATATGCAGCAATCTCTCGGTTAGATCTTGGGATTCAGTAAAAATATTCCGTAAAAATGATCAGTATTGATCGACATTTTTCAAATACTTTAAAATTATAAACGGTAGTAATAGGTCAATGAAATAAATAACTAAATAACTAAGATTCAACCGATTTGGAATTTCGCTACAGTTTTGTAGCACATTTTAATGTTAATATTTAAATGGATTTTTATTTTGAACTAAAAGTGCCGTAAAATTGAGTTTTATCCGTTTTTTAGTAGCGACGAAACTTAATAAATAATATAATTGCATTTGACCATCAATTTTGCTAAAACAAGTAAATAAAGTTTATTCAAAACAGAATTTATTAAGAGATAAAAAAGAAATAATCACTTTAAAATTAACTGTAATGGAAGTGAAAGAGAAAATTCGTTAAAAGCAATACAATAAAACAGCACGGAATGGAGAATTTCCGTAAAATAAAAACAAGAAAATGAGAAGTGTAGCTCGACTTTTTAACATTTTTATTTTTATCCGACTTATCCGTGGGTTTTTATGTCACTTATTCTGACGCAACGTCAAAAAGGAACTCGTGTGCGAACGATTCTTTAACGAGGCTCGCGAATGGGTTCAGCAAACGTAAATGTTTGCGAACGTTCCTGTTTTTTTTTTTTTTTTACTCTTTGGATGTCTCTTTCCTTTTTGTACATCGAAGAGAGGAAACAATTGCGAGCTTTGTGTATCGAAACCGCATCCAGTGCGACTCTTTCGTATCACTTTGTCATCGTGTGAATTTTCTGCTAAAATTCCAATGTTTTCAGACCTACTTTATTTAAAATCCTGCACTCGAGCCTTCGTTTTTTCATTATTTCTCGACCCTCGCGTATTAAAATAAACAAACAATACTTAAAAGAAGGTTTAATCATTTACGCTCGTAATGCATTTCATTTAGGCAACTTGGTTCAATCATCGCTCAAATGGCAGCACGCATTGCTTTCTTTCTCCCTTTTTTTTTTTTTATTCGGGCAATTGTTTTCCGAATGCTGTACTTTGCTGCGACCGCTTTTCAAATAGTCGAGATTTCGTGCGCAAAGGAGCTTCGATTGCTCTGAGAAGCTCACTTAATTAATTGAAAGGAACGTCTGTTGTCATTAGCCAGGGCTTCGACGTTATTGTGTAACACTCCATGGATAATTGTGTACCCGGAATTAATTTCCACTTTATTCACAAAGCTCACTTACGCATTAGCCAACGATTGAATTGCGATCCTACGTTAATTTTCTTTAAACGTTTCGTTCGACTCGTCGAATCCATTTATAGCTGTATAATAATTGTGAATTTCGTAACTGTTAATTTGTATTTGAAAATTTCCTTAGCTCCGAACCGCACAATGTCGAATGTGCTGAAAGTGGCGCGTACCGGAATAGGAAGCGCCTCGGTATGCATTATGCGTTTGTGTACGTCTAACTGTATGCTCAATTTGCTTGGCCGCGACGATTCCCGAGCGGTCTTTCATTGTTGCGCTCTTTTCTTTTCCTCCGCGAAATGTCATTGTTCAATTTCCCGCTCCCAAGTTTAAAATAAGCCGGCTTGCTTCTGGCTTCTGTCCGTTGGATGTATTATAAGATCGTTAAGCTGTCATTTCTCGAATATGCTTTCTGCTTTCTTCGTCTTATAAATTTATATTTTTGTAAATGGTACGTATTTATTTCTTTAAAAAAAAAAAAAAAAAAAAAAAAAAAAAAAACGGTGCTTTGACTCTTATTTTATGCAATAAGATTCTTTCAAATTTTACCGGCTGCATTAATGAAATCGAAAAATTGCACATTTTTAAAAACTTAAAACAAATATTGTTACCGTAGCTTGTAATACTTGCAATTTTTAATCGTATGCACACGATCTGATGTGACGAATCGGGACTCGCAAATCTACTAAAGGAGCTTGACAAAAGAAGCCCAATCCACGCGTCTAATATACAAAATGTGCACGCATCTATAGAGAGCCCTTCAGTGTACTGTATTCACCGGTCACCGCGGCTCTTATCTCTCCCTCTCTCTCTTGTTACTCGAGCCGCATAAGGTCGAGGAAAATTGCGAATAATAACCTCTCGTTCGTGCGCGCGCGCGCGGATTTTCAATCGTTGCTTCTCGCGTCCTCTCTTCCCTTTTCACTACTCTCCTTTTCGGCCTCGAGCTCTTTATCGGCTGATTCAGTGCGGCTGAACCTCTTCTCCGGTGGTTAAAAAAATATAACGCGTTCCGCTTTACGTATATTACCTGGTGGAGTAACGATTGTTTCAACGCGGGGAAAAGCAAAGCATCTTCTCCCGCACTACTTTCTTGTCCGCCGGTAGTACCGTAACCATTAGTCAACGGAGTCAATTACTTAAGTAGTAGTGCGAGATGACCGGAGCCAGTCAATTAGGGAAATGAAACTTTATCCTTTGAGGTAAGAGAGAACTTCTCTAGGTCGCGAAATAACCGGCGGGTTTTCAGGGCATCCCCGCAGATGTCTCCTCTTGGAGATGTTGATTTATCAACTTGTCCAGTGTTATGTAAATTAACAGCCATCAGCTTGCATCCATTACACCTAATCAAGCTCTAGCTTGACGGATAGAATCCATTCGGCCGGAAGGAGAAAGCAGATCGATTCGACCTTTGAGTGCGCACCGAGCCAAAGGATAAAGGCATCGCAATTATCTAATGCATTCCGAGGAGTGCCGCGCTAAGAGAGAGAGAGAGAGAGAGAGAGAGAGAGAGAGAGAGGAATGTCTCGCGACGAGCTGTCATTTCGTGGGAATCGAGTAGTCTCCCTCCAGGACGTCCCCCGGAAGCGGAAGTGACTCGCGGCGCGAAGCGTTGAATTTTGAAAATCGCTTAGCCAACTCGTGGCGAAAAAACGGCTAAAGACGAGTAAATGAAAGTCGTTGCACTGTGCGCGTTTCTCACCTCGGTAAGCAGCGGTAAGCGCAGCAAATAAACAAATAACTCTCGGCGGCACATATCGCGATGTGTATATAAATCGAGCCTCGCCGTCCTAAACGGCGAAGAATCAAGCGAATAATTCCGTCTCGCGGCGCATTTACAGCGAGCCTCCGCGCGCTAAAAACGTGACGCGCGGCCGCGGCGGTGCGCGAAAAATCCGAACCCACCGAGAGATAGAAGTGGAAAAAGAGAGGTGATTGATCATGTAACGATAGTCACGAGGCGTTGGCAGCGCTTGTAATTCAAAAGCGACGGCGGCGGCGGCGGCAATCAGCCGGGTTCCCACAGACACACACACAGGTGTTTACCGACACTTTTATCGGAGGGGGTACTAATGCCGAGGCACGAACCCGTAATAATACTGCCCTTTCCATTTCCCACAATAACGCGCGCTTTTTCTCTCTCTCTCTCTCTCTCTCTCTCTCGCTTTTGAAAGCAATCTTTTTCCTCGCCGCGCGCGGCTCCTTTCCGTCGGGGACATTTTATTATCTCTGGTTTCGCAGCTGCTTAAGCGACCTGCTTTATAACTCGACGTTACGCTGCCGCCCTTTTCGAACGGATTTCAAGGAATTATAGCGTCCTCGATCCCCTCCCGGAGGGGGCTCGAGTGTAAATTAATTTCAATCTCAATGTAATTAAGGAATAAAATTAATAAAAAAAGGGAGGATCGACGTAGCAAAGGAAAATGCGCTGCGACGGTTTTCATAAGCGGCCCTCGGTCCGTACCCTCTTTACTTTCAGTGTCACTCCTCTTTATCGCTGGTTACTTGAGAGAGCTCGAGTCTCCTGTCCTTGAAGTAATTTTCTCTTTTCAAGAAAAGGGAAGTTCAACTCGTCCTGCATTTTCTTCATTTGCAAATTTCTTTCGCGAATACACGTTCCAATTGAAGCTCACTTCACCATTCAATTAAGCTAATTAAATATACCAAGCCGATAATTTAGTCGATTATCAAGGTTAATTACGGGCTACTTTTTTTTTTTTTATTGAAAATAATCATACCATATCATATTTTTTGCGATAATCGTATATCCTGCACTTCAGAAGTTAATATTTAGCGGTGAAAACTGAATTAACAGAACGTTTGGTTTTAGGTTCTTTGGGTACATCAGTATTCGACACGGATGTGTACCTCGTAGGTGCAAGTGGTGGAGTTTATGCACTTCTCGCTGCTCATCTGGCTAATGTGCTCCTAAACTACAACAACATGGAATTCGGAATCGTTCGGCTTATTGGAATCTTTATTATTGGTAAGTTTATCTGTATTAAAACTACGTACTATTAATTTAACTGTTTAAAATTATCCACTTACGGCTGTTCAAAGTTCATTAAGAATGTTACCTAGATACTTACTTAATTACTCGAAAGTGCAAGAACAGTTTATAGATCCTTTATGGATGTTCATTACGGGCAATTAAGCGAGCTTCCGCGTCGAGAGGTAAAGAGAACTTTTAATATGCTGAATGCGTTCGTTTTCCTCGTCAAAGTGTGATGCCCATATTTTTTCGCCGCGACGTTAATACTGGACATTTCGTGCACTGTTTTACGGCCGCGAAAGCGACCGAGTACTTTTTCACTCTGCTCTTGGAAAAAAAAAAAAATGTTAAACCCGCGAGAAACACGGCGGAAAATAGTATTTTCCGTTTGTTGATTAAAGTGCTCGTGCAAAAGCAATTCAATTTAAAGTTTCCGCCCTTGCAAAAATTTTATTCCAATTTCAATGAAAATCTCAAATCATTGCTCCCCCCATTTCCGCATTACAACGTTCTGTTATCAATCCTCGATTTCGTGGTTGAATTTTAATGAACTGCTGTCGAAGGGAGGACGTAGCCTTTGTCATGGACGGAGAATGCTTTTTTTTTTTTTCACCTAAAATCCATCATCCTTGCAATTCTACTCACTGCAGGTGTGCGTCGCTCTCTATAATCATCAATCCATTCGGCAGATTCGTCCGTTTCTCGCTAAAACTTTTTAATTAAAAGATAAAGAAATGTCTGTCTAGCTTTTTCGAGCAAGCTTCGCACTTTTCCAATGTCGGACTTCTAATGGAAAAAGATAACATCACTTGACCCCGAGATACTCAGGAGTTGAATATTTTTTAAAATATTGCCTTCGTTTTTCTCACAATTCATCGCGCGATTCATTTCTTTTTAAAAAATCCGTTTTAAAAATCGACATAGAAATAATTTATAAAGTTACTTGATTTAATTAAAATAAAGGACTTCCTCTCTTTTAACGATACTTTGGAGACTGCCAAGAAAAACTATAAGTCTATCGAGTTGGACTTTTCTCCGCAAACGCTTTAGTTTAACTTCAAAAGAGTCTAGTTGTCCACTTGCCCTTACTCAAGCAACTTGGAACTTTTTTCAGCAAGCTTCTTTTTAATGCTTTTTCACGATTCCGAGCGCTTTGATCAGTTTAGCAAATTCCGAATTGAAAAAAAAGCTTGCAACCAAATTTCTTGTACTTTTTTCTACTTTGGCAAAAGTTTTCAAATTTTTTAGAACCCCTCTTGAAAACGGGCAATTAAAACGTTCGAGTGATTTATACGACGATAACCTGATAAATAAATCTTCTCCTTTTCAAAATTCTTGTGAACTCGTCCCAAATACTTGGCGAAAAGCTCACGCATACTTTAGCTTTCTGAAGACCGTGAATCTATAAACGAACGCAACTTTCACCTTGTTACCTCATAATATCAGGAGAAATTTAATACCAATAACAATTTCAAAAGTCCCTTGTCAAAAGTAAAATTATTTCCGCGCTGCAATTAAAATTACCTTACGATTTCCTGTTCGGTAATTAAACAGCCAAACTGTACTACTCCGAGGAACGTCAGTCAATCTCATCAGTTCTTAATTCAGGTTGCCACACACTTGAGACTCTGCTTCCTGTAAGCAGAGTGAGAGAGAGAGAGAGAGAGAGAACGTGGCCAAGTTTCGGCTTCGTTTGTCCTTCGGGCTTGAAATCGCTGGAAAATCCGCGTCGCTTAATGGTGAAAAGCGTCGTCGACTTGCCAGTTCGCCACCGTTTCCCTCATTTGCTGGCTGATACAACGACAAACAGAGAGAGAGAGAGAGAGCGACGAAAGCAAGCTGGGCTGCTGCTGGTTTCTAATTCGCGAACTTCCGCCGGCGGTAGTGGGACGAATCGAGTGGATGAGAGCTCTGCCGCAGCCAGGTGAATTTAGGTTTGGGCTCTTGACGCGCGACAAGTCGGTCTTTCGAGTGGGATGCGCAACTGCGCCCGATTTTCTGCTGCATTGTTTTGCTTTTTAATCGCCGGTAATGTTCCGTTGCTCGTCGGGCGGTTCTCTTAGCTTTCTAAACTCAAACTTTTGCCCGAATAGTCTATTTAGTTTTCAAATAAAATTTGCGAAAATCGGATAAAAGAATTAATTCATTGAGGCTGTTGAGCAAGGAATTGAGTGCAAGCACTGTTGCCCGCTTGGCCCCACCTAACCAGTATCCTTTTCGACTCGAGCAATTCCCATGTGATGCTCTGTTTTTGTTCGCCCCGAAGACAAGAAAGTCTCCCAAGTGAAAAAGTTTACACGACTTTTCCGATTGAGCCATTAAAATAGCATGAATTTTTCCAGGCGAGCCAGAAAAATGTTAGTAAATAATTTTCCTCAACAAACTTCGCGCACCAGCCAAGTAATTTGACATCCTCTTTGCCTCTCTCTCTCTCTCTCTCTCTCTCTCTCTTGCCGCGCGCAAAATTGTATTTCGAGACGGAGGTCTTTACCTGGCGGCTCTCTATCATTTTCACCATTCGTTCGTTTCCCTCATTAGCATCCTCTCTCCTGTGAAAAAACGGCGAAATCCCTTTAACGTCTGCGCGCGGCCGCATTATATAACTGCCAACTGGCTTCTTTCCGCGAGAGCAAGTCGCAATTTGAAAGGAGCCGGCCTTTCTTGCTCTCGGCTCTGAAAGGATCGGGGCAGACCTCGAATAAAGAGATTAGAGGCTAAAGTAAAGTTGGAGCCGGCCGAGAAACGTGCGGCGGAGGCGTCTCCTTTCCTTTCCGAATTCCCCAAGCGCGTCATTTATTGTCGTCCCCTCGAATCGAAAAGCTTATACTTTCGAAGCTGCAAAGCAACAACGACTAACGAAAGATCTCTCTCCTTTTTAAATTTCAGCAAGCGCAGACGTCGGATTCGCGATCTACGACAGGTACGCGGCGGAGCAGCTGGGGCCGCCAGTATCGTACGTGGCCCACCTGACCGGGGCACTGGCCGGACTGACCATCGGCCTCCTCGTCCTCAAGAACTTCGAGCAGCGTCTCCACGAGCAGCTGCTCTGGTGGGTGGCCCTCGGCGTCTACGCCGCCTGCACAATCTTCGCCGTGATGTACAACCTCATGCACCCGGATTATCCATGACGCGAGGTCAGCTTCGCGTACGGCCACCCGAGGGTGACGTAACGCGAAGAACAGCAGCCAGTAGCCGCCCCCTACTATTCCTCCATCTATGCTAAACTCCTAGCGGATGCCAAAGAGTGAGGGATTTTGCGGCGTTCTTTCGGCTAGCCAGAAGGAATCATATAAAGACAGGAGGTGGATCAGGCTGCTTGCTAAAAAAGGAGAAGAGGAGGAAGGCCGACAAGACTGATGGGAGGACGCGAGGCGCGTATTTTCTTGATACGCATGCGACGGCCTGTGTTTTTCATCCCTCAAATATTTTTCTGTATAGCCTTTGTAAATATGTACAGTGTGTGTATCTACGGCTGCGCGCGAGATTCGACGGTTTAACGTTTCTTTTCCATCTTCCGTTGCGTGCTTAACTCACGCATCAACAAAGCGCGAGACTCAAGTTGGCTCGAGCCAATGCTTTTTTTGCGATTTTCCGTCTCTTTTTTTTTTTTTTTTTTTTTTTTTTATGTTTACCAGGGGAAATTGG
>JAWWEO010018918.1:0-19049 GCA_035582975.1 Ormyrus labotus | reverse complement strand
TAGCTCGTTGCTACCCAATCTTATTTTATACTACCTATTTCCTAGGTAAGAAATGTTTTCTATTTCTACCAGGGCTGTAATAAGCTTTTAACCCAATGACACTTTGTGTTTAGCAAATTTGTTCAATCGCTGAGCAGAATTAAAGGTAATCGAACGCTGTTGTAATTCGAATTTTGCGCTTTTAAAATTAAAATGAATCTTCGACAATTCGCTTCAGCTTAAAGGATTCAATAACTGTCACCAGAAGCATTATTTTCCGTAAAATATTCAGTTTCCCAAAAGTCCAAATTCACTCGGAGCAAAAATGAAGCGAAAGCCGCGCGGCGCCTCAAAAATCTCCGCCGAAAATTCAAAAGTTTCCCTCGCCGCGCGACCGGCGGGCAAAAACAAAAAACCGCGGTGGCGGCACGACGCGATAATCCGCCGCGCGGCGCGCGTCTCCGCCCATGAAAAATTCCTGCCTTCGCGCTCGCGAAATTCCATCTCCGCGTCCGCCCTGGTATATAGGCGCTGCTGCTGCACACACACGCACATCTGCTCGCATCGGCAAACAGGGCGGCGCGCGTATCTCAATTTCCCGCTCGAATCCTACTTTGAATTTTCTGCCGAAAAGGAGGAGGAGGAGGAGGAGGCAGGCGGGGAAAAAAGACGTCCCGGGCATAAACTTTTCCTTCCATCCGAATAATATTTTCGCTCGGCTGCTGTGCAGCTCCGGAGTGTGAGAGAGAGAGGCGGATAGGTATACATCCGTCGTGTTTAGGAAAATACAAGTCTCTCTCTCTCTCGCGGACTCCGGGAAAAGCCGGCGTATATAAAACGCGCATCGAACTGCGAGGCGATCTTTTCTCGGGCTTTCGGGCCGAACTTGTAAAACTCCGTAACCGGCCCTTGCCTCCTCTCCCCCCCCCTCCCCCTTCCCTCCCGGCGGAACTTTAAAGTTGATAAAGTTTCGCGGCATAAATTGCGTATCTGTTAGCGCCTGGACGGCGAAAACACAGAGAGAGAGAGAATATCTATAGAGAATGGGAGAAAAGGGAAGGAGGAAGGAGTCCAAGTTATGCCGCGCGCTGCAGCAGCACGAGCGTTTATTGCCGAAGCGCGGAGCGCGCGGAGAGCGGAATTTTGAACGGCGCGCAGCAGCAGCGGCGGCGGCGGCGGCAGCGGCTTTTTTTTCACCCCCCCGCGCGACGACTGCCGTCGGGAGACGAGAGAGGAGGAGGATTGAGTTGCGAGAGATACGCGACGCGGAACGTGTTATCGGCGAATGTTTTGGATTTTCTCGCGTTTTTTTTTTTTTCTGTTTTGGCTCCCTACCGGGACGGGTTTTGCGGTATGTTGTTAAATTTGTTTTTTCGTTCCTGTAAATATTACGGATTTTTTTTTTTTTTTTTTTTTTTTGTTGCGGTTTTAGCTTTTTCAATTTAGAAATGTATAAAAGCGGTCTGCAGGATTTGTTTCCCTTGAAAAGTTTTAGAGAAGTGCGTTATATCTAACGAAATAATACTTTTGCGCAGTTGACTTTAAATAGCCAAGTTAATTTAGTTTTTTTTTTAATAATTTTAATTAACTTTTCTTAAAATTAAACAAATTTGCATCGAGACCGACCGCCGATTTTTGGAAAGTGTAATTCAACGAAACGAACGAACGCTCATCGAGTCGAATATAAAAACCGCCGACAAAACCGCGCGAATTCAATTAATTTATCGCGAGCTTTTGAAAAAGCACAAGTGTCCTCTCGGCAATCTCGCCGCGTTTCAAGCGACGTCGTACAAGTGCCATTTTCAAATGTTCAATTTGTAAAGAGTAATTCAGCGCGAAAGAGTTTATTCACTGGAAAAAGGAATCTTTCACTGGGGCGGGAAGAGAGGACGGAGATGAAAATGATGGGAGTCAAATTGAAGGAGCCGCGGCTTCGCATAATTTTACAGGATTATCGGGCTTTCGAAGAAATAAATAAGTCAATTTCGCGTAAAGGTTTCTTATGTATTATCGAGTGAAAGCGGTTTCTGAGGTCAATTTTCAGCAAGTTAATGAGCTTCAACAGAAAAGTGGGTTAAAAAACTGCCTTCTGCAATCAACGTTCGTTTGTCCTTCAATATTTACCCATAAAAGCAGATACTAAATCTCTTTTCAATTGCAAGTATTGCGCAACTGAATTAATATCGAAACGCGCGAATTCAAATTTCCTCGTGGAATCTTTCTTTAAAACAATCGATCGTTTCGCGCGCGAGCCGACATTATTTACGCAAAACGCCGCGTGTAAATCAATAGTCCAATAAACGTGTCAGCGTATCGTACATCATATCGATTCTTTCCGCGAGCCGCGCCGACACCTCCGCGCTGCACACTCCGACTCGCTCTCTCCGATTCTCCTCATTAAAAAAAAAACTCGCGCTCTCTCCTCTCCTCTCGTCCGCTTTTCCGCTCGATTCCTCTCGCGCGCCCGAAAAAACAAAAAACAAAAAAAAAAGGAAAAGCTCTCGAGCGGCGACGAGCAAAAAAGCACAGCGCCGCTCTCTCTCTCCGAATATCCCTTAATTTTCTCGAAACTTTGTTAAGGGTTACTTTAGCCAGAAACGACCGATACGCAATTTATACCACCACCGAAACTTCGGAGCTCTCTCTCTCTCTCTCCACACAGGTATATATACACGAGGAGAGCAGCGGCACACGCGAAGCTTTCCGATTACCGCGGAGCTTTTTCTCTCTCGCTCTCGCCGCGCTTTCTCAATAGAAATGCCTCCAAGGGGCAATTCCCCCTTCCCCCTCCTCTCCCACCTGCTCGTACTTTTGAAGTACATCGGAGGAAGAGGAGAGAGAGAGAGGCCTTGAAATATAAAACCCTCAGGAGTCTCGTTACACATCGCGTGCAAGCATTTCGCCCCGGCCTTTTATTTATGATTTTTTCCTTTTCTTCTCGCTCTCCTCTGAATTTTTCCGCCGGGGGATTTATAGGTGTATATATATATATATCGAGGAGGGACGCGCGAATCGTTCCTTTGATGCTCGGAGGCGTGATCGAAGGGTGACCTTCCGCTCGGCCTTTTCTCTCGCCGCACTTCTCTCTCTCTCTCTCTCTCTCTCTCTCGGGCCTCTTTGGTATTCGGGGGGCGCGAGAGGGATTTCTGGAAAATTAGGCGACGCCCGAGTTATGCGGCGGCCGATAACGTCGAATTTTCCCGGATTAATCTTTACGAGATTTCGGGCCGCCCCGGAAACGGTCTCGAACAACATCGTCGTCCGAGGCTCTTTGATGAAAATGCCGGAGAGGAGAATCATGCGTGCTTTGCTTTTTTTTTCTTCTTCTCTCCAGCGCGCCTCCTGGAGAGAACGAGTCTCGATGACGCGGTGTATATTCGCGTCGAAATCAATCTATCACGTTTGCGATTCGAGCTGAAATTATAGGATATCCTTGACGGAATAGCAGATAGATTTTACCGCGCCGCGGCTTCGAGCGTGATTGAGCGATTAAAGCTGATCCGAATAAATAAAATTGTGAATTTCACATGCACATATACATATATACACCGATTTAAATATTTAATTTATAATCCGAAAGCGGAATAACGTCCGACGGCGATATTCCGCGTTTGTGCGGTTTTAGGAAAATAAATGACGGGACGGAGACGCGTTTATACGCGGATAGACAGTATTTTCGTATAATAATAATGCGCCTTTACTCCGAAAAGCCATTTGTAAATTTATTGCAAAAAAGTTTGGGACAGTAATTTATGGTTAGCCCCAAGTTCCAAAGCTTTAAATCGATACCCGGGGAGCTTTAGCCGGCGTAGAAAATTCTCCACTTTAAATTAGCGCATTTCGGGGCGGAACGAAGAATTATTCAGTCTGCTTTATCAATAATATGCAAATTAATGTCGAAAAGGAAAAAAAAAACTTAATGAATTATATAAATGGAGCCAACGTGATTCGACTCGGATGTACTATACATTTGGAATAATTATTGAAATTCCGGCTAATGGTTCTTTGTATAGGAGCTTTTATCCGAATTGAATGTAAAAATTAAACCCGAAATCCCCTGTCGATATTAGCATTTGCAATCTGATGGTAAAAATGATAAATAGACTTTTTATATAAGTTAAGCACTAATCCCAACCCTTTAAAGAATTCAAAGGCACGACTGGATCTCGTTAAAAAATTTGTTGTCGCCCGCCGTTTGGACTATTCCAATGAGCCGCTTGAAACGTGTACACTTTATGCTAATTTCGTTTCGGCTAGAATCCCAGAATGTCTTACGGTGTAATTTGCCTCGGCGGCGGTATCTTTAGTAATGATCTTAAGCGTCGCTACCTCCCGACACATCTCGCCGACTCGGCGTAAATAACTTTTGGCGATCGTAAAAGACAATAATCTCCGCTTTAAATATTCGAAACGGGATCGTTATCCTTGACTTTTTTTTTAAAACGCTTTAAAAACCCCGAGCACGCGCCCGACCTCGGGAGGCGAAAAAAAGCTCACGGTTATTATACCGTCTCTGAGAGCAAAAAAAAAAAACATTTTCAAAAAGCCGCGATTAATTAAGCTCTTAGTTGCCAAAGGCTTGCAATCAATCACAGGAAAACACTCTTCCCAATTAATAGATAACCGCCCGGCTCTCCTTGCCAATCCTATATATTTCTTCCCTCCAGCAGAGGGGGGGTGGAAGCTCTCGGTCATTTTTCCCAGCCGGAACACTCGAAAGCTCCTCTCTCTCCCTTAAAATTTCTTTCGATATATCGCTTACGCACACATGCATAGGATATATACATATATACAGAAGCTGAGGCGATACACAGGAGGTCGCGGGCTTGGAATTTCACGCCCTGTCGAGTGGCCAGCGGCCCGTCGAAGCCATACATCGATATATGTATATACGCTCCCCCCCCAGGGGAGGGAGAGACGCCGGACGGAACGTCTTACCGAGCTTCCCTTTTCACCTAAGGCGCGCCACTCGTTGCCGGAGTCGAGGCGATACCCATCTACATAATGGAAACAAAGTGTGCAAGAGGGGGGAGAGAGCCGCGTGGTCGTGGATTTTTAGTGATTTTCGTTACCGGGGGATCGATTTGGATCGCGCGGTGATGGTTATTTATTTGTTCGAGGGCTGATGGGATGATGCCGCTGAAGGTGAATGTTGATGATTGTCGGGGGAAGGAACCGCTGCGGCGGCCGAGATAAAGGAATCGGGCGTATTTGTTTGTTCTGGTTGGTTGTCGGCAGACGTAATGCAATGATAATACACATTTGAAAAAGGAGCATTATTGCGCAACGGAATTTTTCGAGAATAAAACTAGAAAAATAGACAAAAATAAAATTTCCCATTTCGAAAATACATACGAAAGCTGGCTATTGTATACACGAATGAAAATTCCGCAGGAAATACATTCGAGATGGAAATATTTCCTATAAAAGAGTTCGTAGCGATTTATTATATACAATTGAACCGAACGCATAAGAGTAAAGCCTGCAAAGTCCGCGCAAACAGACGTGTACACACTTGAAATCAACGGCGTAAGAGCCCATCGATTGCTCCTCCGCTCTCTCCCGCGTAATAAAATTCGAAGCTGATTTTAATCGACATGTAGACAATCCATTCGCTCGCCGACTGTAAGCGATGGCTGACACCCATTCAGAACGCATTTGCGCCTACTGCGTGTACACTGATTGCGGAGAGAACTAGAACTATTCACCCTCGCGCCGCAATGTAATTCAGCGAGATGCGCATATATCGAATATATATCGTTCGTCGTTAATATCGGCGACGTACAGAATTACGTCCCAATCGAGAAAGCCGCCTTGGAGCTTTTTGCCGTTACGGTCTTATTCGGCCGCGTAAATATTGAAGGACCGCCTTATATACTTCGAAGCATTCGGCGCTCCTCGAATTACGATCGTATCAACATTCAAATTACGCGTACGCCCGACCGTTTACGACGACGCTCGTAGTCAATAATTTTAATGTGTGATTTGCATCGGCTCGGATATCTTCGGTTAGTTAAATCGACATGTGAATTGATTAACCGGCGGTTGAAATTTTAATTAGCCAGCTCGAGCACAATTAGCAAATTTGCTACGTCGTAACGCACGACACTCTCTCCTTTTGCGGAAAATTAAAAATAGCCGTTTTGATTCACGCGCCGGGAATTTAAGCGCGGCTCTCGGATTCTTCAACGAACAATGAAATTTATGAATTTTGTGATTAAATTTTTCGGCCGCCGCGGCGTCTCCGCGGCTTTTCGCGTATAAATTAAGTTCTCGTAAAGCACGCCGGATTTTAAATCTATATTAAGAATGGAACTTTATCGCCGGGAGGCTTTTTTTTCGGCGCTGAAAAATTTATTTGCTCGGGATATTGAACGAATTTGCAGTGTGTTAAATTGATGTACAGTGGAGTGCAAAGTGTAATGTGTCGGTGGGAGAATAATTTATGTCTTTTTTTGTCTATTGCGAAATTCTACGTATTTGAAAATTAAATTTGATTTAATTTCATTCAAAAAAAAAGCGAGTAAGGCGAGTACAAAGTTAATTATCGCACATTTTATTTACGCGGCTTTTTGCAAAAATACTTTTTAATTGCACGAAATTATATTTAGTTTTTCCCGTTGGATATAACAGCTCGCGGCGGAGATGTAAAAAAGCTTTATTTATTCCGCGAAATGCACCGCGATAAAATGTTATTAATCGCTCCGTTATTTTAACTCTCGCCGCGCTTTCAGCCCTCGAATTTACGCCGATTCTCCTTCCGCCGTTTACCGAAACATTTTCGCCGAACGATTCGTCCATCGATCAGCGCCTCGGTGAATAAATAAACATTCGCGTCCGCGAAACCCTCGACGGCGCGCAAATTCTCTCGCGAACCTTCGCCGCACCGCCGTCCGCTCTCTTGGCGGTTCCGCCTTTTTTCGTACGCGGAAATATAGACGCTTAAAACTTTAACGAGACGCGACGTAACGCTTACGCAACGTTCACCGTGTAACACGTCGGAGTTATTTACACCGTCGCATAAATCGCGCGTCGCGGAACCGATACAAGAAAATCCATGATGAATATACTCACTCGCTGTGCGGAATGTCCTCCTCCTGCTGCCTGCTGACGTCGACGCTCAGCAGGACCAGGAGCGGTAGCCACGCGAGGGGCCTCATCTTCGCCGGGTGGCTGGGTGGGGGAGAGAGGTAGCACTTACTGGCTCAGAATGCGGGTGCTTTACAAGCTTCAGCTCGGCTGCGGCCGAAATCGATTCATCCAGAAGAGAGAGCTATGTGCGCTCGGAAAAAGCCAGTCCTCTCTCTCTCTCTCTTGCACTGCTGCCTCTCTATCTCTCTCTACGCACTCGTTAACCTCGAAAACACAGCGCCTCCCTCCTCTCTTGCCCTCTTCGGGATCCACCTTGGCAGAAAAGAATACATGTATTCGCGCACGCCGCCTGGGGAGAGCGCGGCACTAAGGGTTGCACACGGATCTTATCTCGGCGTACTACGAAGGCCGCGCGATCGATTCTTAAAGGGAGGAGAGAGAGAGAGAGAGAGAGAGAGACTAGGGGTGGGAGCAGAGTAGTAGTACTAGGCTAGCGTTATACCCTCTCTCGCTCTCTCTCTCTCTCTCTCTCTCTCTCTCGCTCGTTGCACGGATTTATCGGCGAGAGAGCAGTGGAGAGAATCCGTCCGACCCAATCGCTACCGTTTCCACTTACGCGAGTAGTAGCTGCCGCCGTACGTTCGGACCGGCCACTGGGTATCAGGTGTCGATTGGGGGCGGCGGGAGGAGGGGGGAGGGGGGATGGGGGGAGTCGGAGGAGGACGCTTTCTCTCTCTTGCTCTCCTAACCGGAGGCTTACGTGATTGTCATGTTTCCTCGGCGCACACACGGACGCACCACGCACTGCTGCTTCTCTCTCTCCCTCTCAGGTCCGACTGATCGGAGCTCGGCTCATTTCGCTGTTGCAGCGCCGTGTCCTTCTCTCTCTCTCTCTCTCTCTGTCTCTCTCCCCGTCTCTCTTTCACGGCTGGAGCGCGCGTCAATTACGTAATCGCGCAGCGACTGGCCGCGACATTGGATCACTTTCTCTCCCACTCGCGGCGGCAGCGGCAGCAGCCGAGTTTCGACGGACGCGCAGAATTAAAAAGAGCGCCAGCGGTGTGCTCCCACCCCCTGTGCCGTGTGCGTAGGCACGGAGAGCGAGAGAGACGCACGCACACAGAGACTCACGCGCGCACACACACGCGATATCGCGAGAGACACGCTTTGCACGCGTCGCGGGCGCTGCCTCTTTCTCTCCTTCTCCAGGACGCACTCTCGGGTATTATCTCGTATATCGCGCACAGGACGTGCAGCGTCCGCCGCCTCCTCGCCGAGTTGGAGCGCGGCTCGCGATCGGGGCGAGAGCGAGTAGTAACGCCTCGGTTGAGGCCAGACACTGTACGACGGGGGGTTAGGCTCGTCGGGCTCGAGCGCGAGAGCGGCTGCGGCTGCGGCGGCGGCGGCGTCGTCGGCGGCGGCGACGGCAGGCACTCGGGAGACGCGGAGAGAGCCCGAAACTCTGGCAGCAGCGGCGGCGGCGGCGACGGCGGCACGGGGGCGCATATCCTTCGACAAAGGGGGAGAGGAGAGGCACGGACTATACGGCGTCGGCGCGCGCGCGCGCATTACTCTTACTACGTCTACTCTCGCTCGGCGAAAGAGGGAGAGAGAGAGAGAGAGAGAGCGAGGGCGCGCGACACGGGCGTTTCGGCCAAGTCCGCTGCCCCCACCACCCCTTTCGCCGACCGGGGGGAGAGGGGGGAGGGTAACCCTCGGCAGGGAGGGACGGAGAGAAGGCGAGCGAGCTTAATGCCGGGGAGCAGGTGAGAGAGAGAGACAGAGATGCGCGGAGATGGGAAGAGGACGAGAGAGAGAGAGAGGGAGTCTATTGTAAGCAAGAAAACGCACAGGAGAGAACGAGAGAGAGGGACGGGAGAGGGAATGTTTTTTCTTTTCCGCTCCGGTGTACTTTGTGCATATAGCCTTGTCTTTGTCAAATTCCCCGTGAGCTCTCGCTCTCTCTCTCCCCCCGGTTTTTTCCTCGCGCGGCGGCTTACGGCTTCTTCTTCTTCTTCTTCTTCTTCTTCTTCTTCGCTGCTTCCTCCTCCTCCGTCGTTGCCGCGCGCGACTCTCTCCGCAAACTTTTTCGCCGGAGGAAAATCAAAGCGGAAGAGCGCGGCCAGATAGAGAGCGGCGAGGCCTCGGGGAGAGATAAGCCCGCGGAGAGGAGGGAAATGGAACGGGCCGCGATAATGTATGGAGAACGGAGGGCCGCGAGACAGATAAAACGAGGCGGAGAGAGAGAGAGAGGGAGACAGGCGCGAGCGGGATAATTGAAAGGGCACGTAAGAAAAGCAGCCCCCGCCGGGACGTATGTATATTCATGAGCAGGAACCTTCGCGCCGTCCTCTCTCTCTCTCTCTCTCTCTCTCTCTCTCCCCCGATTTACACGGGCCGTATACAGTTTTCAATAACAACAACCGTACGGCCGCTCGCGCGCTGCACACGCGCTCGCTAATTTATTCGGGCACGAGGCGTGCGTCGCGCGCGTATAAGAGCCGCGCGCGAAAGGACGAGGGGACGACAGAGAGAGAGCGAGAGAGAGGAGCGGCTCCGCGCAAGCGCGGCATCATTGATTTAACGCACAGCCGCGCGCGCTCGCACCGAGGGAGAGAGAGAGAGAGATCTCCGACGACCCACACAGCCGCCCCGCTTACGTAAAGGCGGCCCGGCTGTATTTCCCTGCGCTAGCGAGGGAACCCGGCGCCTCCCTCCCGCCCTCCCTCCCACCCTGCCACCCCCCTCGTTTGCGCCGACGACGACGCCGCCGACGACGGCTGAGTTTATGGGGAGGAGGACTAACCCGCCGAAGATGGACGCACATGCACAAGCAGCCCCGAGAATAATGTTTCAATTGAGCTATGGCCCGGGAAGAGAGAGAGCCGAGGGCGATTCGTTTTGGCTTTGCTTTTCGGGGACGCGGGATTTCCTCTGCGGGATGTGACTGCGCTCGATGATGTGCCGCCCCAATCGAACGATTTGCCGCCTTTTTCTCTCGCGACGCGGCACCGATTCCGAGAGCTATAACGAATGAATCGAGGCTCGGCCCTGTTTTTTCGAAGGGGTTGATTAACCGCGACGGGGGGAATTGGTTTTTTTTTTAAACAAAGACAGCGCTAAACATCAGGCAAAGTTCGTCGACCAGAGTCGGGAAAATAACGCAAGGAAACAAATAAATTATACATAGCGCCGCGCGGTAAAAGTTTCCCGCTGAAGAGGAGCCCCGGCGCAAAAAGCGTTATGCGGTATACTGAAAAGTAAATTTTATTACCAAAGTTCCCTACCCCGGTTTAGTACAGAATCTTAAAACAAGAGGAGAGAGAGAGGACGTCGCCGAGAGAGAGAGACAAGTCTCGGCCCGCGGCGGCGCCGCGCGGAAAAAGGAGAATTTTAATTCAATTTGCCACGGCGTGGAAATGTCTCTCCTCCTCTCTCTGCGCTCCTCCACAAGTGTCTACCAAGATCTTCTTCCTTTTGGCGCGGGCCAAAGTCGCGAGACTACGCGCCTTATTATGGCAGCGGAATCTCACCCCCCAACCCCCACCCCATCGGGGGATATTCAATCGAACTCTTATCCGGCGGATCTTTAATTAAACTGCCCCCTCGGGCGGGGGGGGGGGTCGAATTATGCGGCTTTGATACTTCTTAGCCGGCGGAGTCCCCGTCAATTTTCGCCTTTTTCACACGGATTTTCTTTCAATTTCCGTGTACCTTCCACCCGGAACCTTGACTCCTCTCGCCGCCGGACGAATGAATAATTTAATCGGTACGAGAGATAGCTGCGACGACGGGAGGAACGATCGTCAAGGAATTC
This sequence comes from Ormyrus labotus, assembly GCA_035582975.1. Taxonomy (NCBI): domain Eukaryota; kingdom Metazoa; phylum Arthropoda; class Insecta; order Hymenoptera; family Ormyridae; genus Ormyrus; species Ormyrus labotus. Next base: position 8,161 of record JAWWEO010018918.1, on the reverse strand, counting down.
TCGACGCGATCTCCGACGCGCGAACGAGAGGAATGTCGACGGGGGTTAATGAATGACGCCGTTCGATGCGTTGGAAATTGTTGTAATTAAGGAGCGGACCCTTCAGACGGAGCTTCTTTCGAGACTGTATACTGGGTACGGCTGTCGATCCCCCCCCTCCCGACGACGACGTTTCTCGTTCTTTATTCGGGAAGCGCGGAGAGATATTCAAATCTTTGTCTTGTCTCACGGGTTTTCATTAAGATTCTGCTCGATTTTTCTGACTTCAGTTTTGTAGTATATAATGTACTTTGTTTTTTTTGCGATTCGGTATCTGTCCTTACGTAAAGTAGTTCGGCAATTTTTCAAACTATTTTCTCCATTGCCCTGACCTGAAAATCGAAAATCTCTCAAGTATATTTTTGAACTCAAAAAAAAAAGCTGTATATAAACTAAATCGCATTTAAATGCACTGCTTCGAACCACAAATTGAAACAAAAAAGTGCATTGACTTACTTTTGTTTATTTACTGTTGCGCCGTCATGAATTTCACTCCAGACAAAAAGTCAAGCAGAGCTATAAGATTTCAAAAAAAATAATAAAACCCAATAACAGCGGTCTCGAAATCCCATCAGCTCTTCACTTTCCCAATAAACAAGGTCCCCGGAAAAATAATTCCCGCCTCGTAGCAAAACAATTTCTCGAGAAAGCAACTGCAGAAAATCCCCCCTCGACCTTCTCTCTCTCTCCGCTTCTCAAAGGCCGCATAATTTCCAATCGAAAAAATTTCTCCGCTCCCTCTCTTCTTCTCGAACATTAGAAAAGGAAAAAAAAGCGCAGCGAAGGAGGGTGGCCGGGTGGTGGAGGAGGAGGGGGGGTGGGAGGGGGGGCGAGTATCGCGCACGGGATGACTGCGATGGTAATGGGGGCGAATCGATCGGCGGCGCAACGCTTTTCTTCGATGATGCGCGCCTTTTTTTTTTTCGTGCACTTTATACGTTCGCCCTCCTCCGCGGGTTATGGAGATGAAGCCGTTACCTCGGGAGAGGGAGAGAGAAAGAGGGTTATGTACATATATATATATATATATATATATATATATATCCCTTTTCACTTAGGAAAAGTGCGATTATGCGTGCGACTGTGTCTTGCGCGCGCGATTCGCAGGCGGCGCGGATCGATCACGCGAAGCGAGAGAGAGAGAGAGAGAGAGAGAGCTACGCTTTTTCTACGCGTTCCGTGCTGCGCGAATTGTTTGGGCTAGTTTTTTCTCGCCCCTCCCCCCCCCCCTTTTCCGGCGCTCTTCGGGATAGAGCTTCGAGAGATAAAATGATGAAAGCGACGCGCTCGGAGAATCTTTTTTCGCATGATGCGGAGTTACGCAATCGTATTGGCCTTTCGCGGTTGAGAATTATTTTTGCATATCTTATCTTTAGACCCTGTTGGAAGTTTTCACCATTATTTCGCCAGTATTTGACCAATTTTTTAAAAATTGGCCTAGTTTTTGGCCAGCCACTCTGCTAAAAACGACACCGTTTTCACCTAAAATTTGGCCAAATAATGGCGAAATTGAAATTTATAATAAAATGATATTAATAATAAAATGGATTAATAAATAATAAATAAAAATAGATAATAATAAAATGATAATAATAACAAAAAATAATAATATATAATATATATAATTTTATATATATAAATATACAAACCCGTAATTACTGGGACATTTCTGTACGAACCGGTAATTTGTGGGACGCTATATATACAGGGTGTCCAAAAAGCATCGGAACGGTTAAATAACTCGCCGGAAAAGTATTTTCGCTGAAAACACTAAATGGGGAAAATTTATAATTATGAATTGCCATTTTATGGGACCTACTAAAATTTTGGGCCTTGTAAGTCCCAAGTGAAATTTTTTAAATGGGAACCCCTATTTTTTTTCCCCAAAATCGTTTTCAGCAAATTTTACGTTCAGATAGGTATCTTTGATAAAATTTTTGATGGTATACTGGGTCAGTTTTTAGACCTTTTAGACCCAATGTTTATTTTTTCATTGAGACATTGAAATTGAAGTCCTAAAACTTGTTTTGGGCCTTACGAGCCCAATATTTCTTTTCTTTCGCACAATATATCATTTTGACTGATAAGTGATTTTGGGTCCTATTGTTGCTTCGTATAGTTACTGACCACTTAAAAAGTAAGATAGGCTGATAAGGCTCAAATCAGGTTTTGGGTCTCAAACTTTGATATTTCGAATTATGAAGTGGGAATACACCTTAAACCACTTATTATCGGAGAAAAAATCGATATTAGTCCCATAAGGCCCAAAACAAGTTTTGGAGCCTTAATTTTAATTATTTTGAATAAAATATGAGAATATATTCTAAAACCACTATCCACGTAAAATAACGCCTTTTTATAGGAAGAAAACTTACATTGGGCCCCAAAGGCTCAAAACTGATCCAGGATGCCATCAATAATATCTGTCTGAACGTAAAATTTTCTGCTGAAAACAAATTTGGAGGAAAAAATTGGGGTTCCTATTAAAAAAATTTAAATTGGGACTCAAAGGAACCTAATACAATTTTAGGATACCCAAAATTGTAATAGATTCTAAAAAATTGCAATTCTGCCAGACAGCTTTTTCAAAATCCTAAATTTTCTCCATTTAGTGTTTTCAGCAAAAATGCTTTCCCGCCGGGTTATTTCACAGTTACGGTTTGTTTACAAAAGCTTTCAACATTTTTAAGAATATTCTTGTGACACACAAAAAAAAATTATGTTCAATTCGCGAGACATTTTTCACCTGAGCGAAGCCAGAATAATCAACTTTCACACCCGTGTCGAAAAGTATTAAAAATATATGCATTTGCTCGCTACAAAAGGTATCGGCGAAAAATCTCACGTTTTAAATAGAAAATTTTAATCTACATTTACATTCTGCATTTACATTCTACATTTACTTATTATTAATCCTACAAAATTTTAATTACATTCTTATTTAACATATAAATTTTAATTTCAATTCTTATTAAAAATATCTCACCAATGAAATTGGACAAATAATAGTGAAATTTTCCACAGGTGAAGACATCATCTATATTGTCGATATTATCCTTGTAATGTTGACTGTAGTTATTAAGTTCTTAATCCTACAAGTAAAGAGCAAGTTTATAATTGCGTAAAAATATTGACGTATGCATTTAGCGTCCTTTCATAATCTAGAAATACTATCGAATTTGTCATAACTTATGACACTGCGAGTAACATCTGTCCCCTTAAAATTATAGGTCGAACGATCCGCGTATAATAACAAACAACCACAAATAAGGGAATCCCGTCCCTCAATTCAATCTAGTAGGCATACACTCTCGTCCTGTTTACTCACTCTTAATATATGATCGACGTGAATCCGAGAAAAAGTAAATAAGCCCAATAAGCACATTATTTATAATCAATTCAGAATCAACAAGTGTTTCAACTAGTCGATTCTTGCTAATAGCAAAGGAATTGCCGGAGAAGAGGATTTAAGGCTAATCTGATATCCTTCTTCCTACTATTATTCGCAGTTTTAAAGTAACATAAAAGTCGCGCGGTTTTTCTGCTGATCGTCTTTGCATATTTTCATTAATAATTTTCAGGTTAAATAATCATTTATTGATAAAGCAACCTTTTTATTTAGTTACGAAAGTACGACGAAAGTGCAGAAATATTAAAAAAAAAAACCTATCAGAACTTCAAGTAATTCTCGCGATAGAGGGATATAAAATTCAAGCTTGTTTTAGATTCATACGAAACGCAAGTTTTAATTCCGCACTTAGACAAGATAAGAAAATTACGGAGGCCGTAATATCGTGTTCTATATACATATAACCTACCGAGGTTAGTACCTTCGCACGTTCGGTATGAATTTAGAACTTTTAACGACCGATATTCTTTCTACGTAGCTTATCCGCGGCAATAGAAAGCGCGATTACTGATTTCACAACGCAAGAAGAGACGGACGTCGCGATAAATTTTTTAACCAGCCGCGTCTGCGGCGATCGACTTCAATAAATAAAACGGCGAGGCGTTCGCCGAAATTTAGCTTTTCGCGCATCACCGTTAAATTATTTCGCGTGTAAGTGCGAAAGTTACGGATCCGATGTACCTTTTTATATCAATGTACAAAATTGAAATGTTAAGAACGTATTTGAATATAAAATTGATTCGAACGCCAAGTTCATTACGGAGATAGGTGAACTCCGTTATGAAGTTGCTGCGTTTAGGTTAGATAACAAATTTTAGTTTTGTTTTCGTTTTTTTTTTTTTTTTTGGTTATTATCAGAAAAATTATGGGTTCTTCGAACATGCTTCAAATCACACTTCGAACACGATTAAAATAAAAAGTCATTAAAAAAGAATTGTATTGGTGTTTCTCCTTTTCTCGCGTATATTCCTGTCTTTGTCGGGAACAGCGAATAAAAAAAATGTAAAGATCGCCGTTGAAATTTGCCGGCGGCGCAATTTATTATTCGGGGAAACGAGTCTCTTTATCTCCCGTTTTGACGGGGAATAAGCAAAAACCGTATAATTGTTGGGAGTAGGAGCCGTAATTCCGGCTACTTTATATACAAATTGCTACACACTACCCCTTGGCGTAACGTGTTAACTCCCCCGCGGCTATTTTATTGCGGTAAGGAAATAGCGTGTCCCAGAAGTAATTTTAATGGGGCTAACTAAAATGTTTTGCTCCGCTCCTAACTCGGATTAATTGCGTTTTAGGATCAAATTTATCGGGATACGGTCGTGTTAATGTACTGGATTCTTTTTTTAACGTTTTGTTGAGTAAATTTTATTTTTTTGTTAGTTTTCTCCAGTGTTGAATTTAATTTTGTATAAAAGTATATAATCCTATTTCAGTACAAATCTAGCGAATATAAACAATAAAATGTTGGCAATTAAAAATTTTAAATTAAACGAATAAAAGATACTGCTCTCGAATAACTCCATTAATCTTTTACATCTGAAACCCACCTTTTTCCATATATTCCACTCGCATTTGGAAAAAAAAAAAAAATGCCGCCGCGCCTCTCCGTACGATTCAATTTTCATCAAGTTTCAGCGGTCGCAAAGGAAGAAAAAAAAAATTACTCTCCCCCGGCCGGACGCCATATAAAAAGCTCGTCCGGTATATGAAATTATATCTCGCTTCCGCTCCCAAATAATATAATCGCCATCCATGCGTACACGGCGAGACGCGCGAATAGACGAGTTTCCTCCCCCTCTGCACTTTTATTTTCTCGCGCGTTTTTCCCTCTCTCGGGGGACTTGTTCGCATATTAATAACGCGAGAGTTTTGGCGCGCGTCCTGATGCCAAAAAAGGCCTCGGATGAAAAAAAGAGAGAGAGAGAGTAGCTCGTCGAAAGTACGATTCCTGCTGTGCTCTCCGACTGACTCTTGCAAAAAGAATCGCGCTCGCGGGTTTTTGAAATGTGCATTCGACGACAAATTGAACGGTTCGGGGGGGATCTTTCCCGCTTTTTTTCTGCGGGGGATGCTATAAATACGACGTGATTTCGTTATCGAATCCAGGTCAATTTCGAAGGATTTTCAAGGCGCGCATTGTGTGCGAATATCAGGACTGTGTTTTAATTAGCTTCCTCAGTTCTTTTTAGAGTTACTCGCTTATCGATTGCATCAGAAGCGTAAATGTAACTAAGAATAAGATACTACGTTTATTTTGAGAGGTGTACTTTATCCGTTAAAAGGTGTCTCTTTTAAAAAAGATTTTTAATCCGCAAAAATTATTCGAGTTGAAATCAAAAAATAATTTCATAAGTTTTCGAGTACATTTCCGTCCAAACTCCAAACTCGAAACCGCAAAATTTTCAAAACAAATCCAGAGAAAAAACCTGAGTCTCCCCTCGAAAAAAAAAAAAAAAAAATACAATTCCCCACACCAATCGCAAGGCAAACCCGAACTCGAAAAATCGTAGAAAAAACCCCGTTTCCCCGCGGAGCTTCCCTTTCGAATTTTTAATCCCACCGTCGCCGATCCCCCCGGCATGCAGCTGTTTACTTAGACCGCATTCACCGGCGGCGGTAATCGCCGGAGCTCTAACCACTTTGCTCTCTCTCTCTCTCTCCCGGCTTTATCGAAAATATGCTCCGCGCGCGGCCCTGATTTATTATTCGCGATTCGCAGGCCACCGCCGCCGCGCCGAGAATAAATTCGCGCGCACACGCGCCCCCCCCCCCCCTCCCGAAATCACGAAAGAGCTCTCTTCTGAATTTTGTTAAGCCATGCATCAGCTGTTTCCCCCGTACACACGGACGGAGAGAGAGTGCGTTTTAGCGATTACAATATTTTACAATGGATATAATTACGGGCGCATTCGTACTTCAACGTGTCCGGGCGGTCGGCCCTTTTTTTTTGCTCCGAGCCGTAATTGAACGATTGCCGGTATTAGTCTGGCGCGCCGTTATTTATTGTAATAAGTTGTGTGCTCGGCGGCCGGTGTGCGTTGCGGGAACGGGTGTTTCTGGTGTTTCTGGTGTTTGCTTAATGTATCGATTTGGGCGGTGTGCGGGTTTTCCTAAGCGCGGACTTTTTTTCGTTCGTCGAACACCTTTTTCGAGCGCAAATTCAGTTGCTTTTCTATCGTACTTGTTTATGCCGTTGCGCGTCGAGAGTCAAATAATTTCCAAATACGTATTGCCGCCGTGTATTTGTGACAAAATTCCCGGAAAAGCGTGTGTGTATACATCACGACGGCGGATGGTAAATTTACCCGCAATTTTCCCCGTAAATAAATCAAATTTTTAATTCCCAAAAAGTCTTCGCAGCTCCCAACGCGTATAATATACACACACGCGCACCTGCAAAAAGCGTAAACAGCGAAAAAGGGTTTGGCGCTCTCGGCAGGCTCGAAAGGGTCAACGACCCCCGGGAGAGAGAGAGAGAGAGAGTTTCAGGCCAGCCGTCGGCTCGGCGGCGCAGCGCCTCTTTAAGAAAAGGCAGAAGCGCGGCGGCAACAAACCACTTGGCAAACAAAGCCGGGCTCGACTCGTCGGCGGCCCCCTACAATTTCCTTAAACTTAACTTATTCAAGGCCCCGGCGACGCGGCGGTCCGCGACGCACAGCGCGACGACAACTAATCGAGCCCCTTATCAGACAGACGCATCTCTTCCTCCTTAACAAAATGCTCTCTCTCTCTCGCGCGCGATTCTCATTCCGGCGTCGCCTTCGCTTGCGCACACACACGTGCACGCGCGCGTGCACACTGACGGGGGACATCCACACACGGTAACATTTCCGCTCGGCGACTTACAATAGCGCCGGCCCAGACGGCGTCGCCGGCGTTATATTCTCGCTGCGTTTAACGGGGACGCCCGGAAAAATGCTCGACAGACGACTCGTATTCGTCGCGCGGGGGGATTAACTTTTGATATAACAGCTCTCCGACGGCAGAGAGAGAGAGAGAGAGAGAAGAGCTTTTTTGGCGACGGATAAAGTTGCCCGTCGGCTCTTTAATTTTAATGTATGCGTTCGATAGTTTTGCCAGCGCCGCGTTTCGGTTCGTTACTTTTCGCAGAGGCGCGCGGCGCGCTGTGTTTGATTTGTTCGCGCTCGACTGGACGGCCAAATTTTCCGAATCCGAAATTCACTCTCGGAGGAGGAGGAGGAGGAGGAGGAGGAGGAGTTGAGAGAGCAGTTTTCGCGCTTGTTTTGTTTGCCCTCGGCGGCGGCTCCTGGGAGTCGAAAAGTTTTATTCGATTTGGCCGAGGAATTTCGCCGAGGAAAAAAGCCTGGGAGAGGCGCGACGGGGCCGGAGCTTCGAAAATTCGCATTGCAGCGAGTTTATTTAAAGATTTTTAATTCTTGGGAGGATGGGGTTTTTACTCGCTTTTAATCAAGCGAATAAGCGAACGCGTTGCGCTTGTCAATATTTGCTAATAAAACTGAGATAATATTGGCATAAAATGAATGTATCGCGCCGTTTAGCTCGTCTGGCTGTTTTATTATTGATAAATATTGAATCGAGACTGTATTTTTTGTACTTAATTATGTCTCATTTGTTATAATAAACTATCAGATACGTTCAGTTTTATATATACCGAGTACACTGAGAAAAATGTTCTAATAAAATTTACTATAAATGTAACAAAAATTACTATTTTTTGTGTTAACCGAGGGA
>JAWWEO010018917.1:0-19057 GCA_035582975.1 Ormyrus labotus | reverse complement strand
CCCCCAGTTCTCGATGCTCGAGAGCATGACCGGGACGATGTCTTCCGGGGTTACCCTTCCGACATCGTCCTCTAGTCTGCTCCTCTCCTCTTTCCACCGCCCGCACACAAAGAACGTGTGGTGGGCGTCGTCTTTGGCGAACCCACAGTATATACAGCTGTGGTCCACCACCTTCCTCATCCTATAGAGGTATGCGCGGAAGTACCCGTGGTCAGTCAGCAGCTGGGTAAGGTAGTAATTTACTTCTCCGTGCTGCCGACAGATCCACGGGCTCACCTGGCAGTCCACCTTCCGCGCGCTTCCTGCTCCCACCGGTCTTGGCAGCGGGCCAAGGATTGCTCCCTGGCCCGCTTTTTGGCTTTCGCTTGACTAAGGGTCCCCTTTGTGTGGTCAACGAACTTCCGCTCCTGGGCTAGAAGGTCTATGGGAATAACCCCCGCGACCACTAGGGAAGCCGCCTCCGAGACCGTGCGATACGAACTTGCAACACGAAGGGCGCATCTCCGTTGTACTTTCGGTACATCTCATGCCAGCGCGTCGGCCCAGACTTCAGCGCCGTAAAGCATCACAGACTCGGCAGCTCGCAGTCGCAAGCGCCTGATGCAGAGGCGTGGTCTGCCCACGTTGACCATGACCCTGCAAAGGGAAGCCGCCACCACCGCCGCCTTGTCCGCGGACCTCCGGATTTGTTCCTAGAAGGTGAGCCTCGTATCTAGCATCACCCCCCGGTACTTCACGGCTGTTTTGGTCTCAACCGACACCTCACCGATGATTAGCGGTGGAACACCGCGCAAGCCCCGGACCCCGCGACGTGGTTTACGGCCGCTTGTCTGGTCCCCGGGCAGAGGAAGCACTTGGGGGCGGCGACCTTACACGCTGCCGCCTTGTGCCCCTGGTCTCCGCACCGAAAGCAGGCGGAACTCCTGTCTGGACCCCGGCAGCCATGCCCGCGGTGCCCATAGCCGAAGCACTTGTAGCAGCGCTCGACCAGGATCCTCTGTTTCAGGCTACATGAGGTCCATCCGATGTGGACCCTGTCCACCTTAAGTAATCTGTTACCGGCCTCCTCGGTGAGGGTCACAATGGCTAGCCGTTTGCCGGCTGTATTCGCCTTTGTGAACCTCACCGCCAAGGGGCAGGTGTCATCCTTCAGAGCTCCTCTGAGGGCTCCCTGACCTCGTCACTGTCACGCAATCGTCCTCGTCTCGGACTTCCAAGCTAGTCTTGGGGGTCAGAGCGTGTGGACCGCAGTCTGCCCTACAACCAGCTTCAGGGCGCTGGCGAAACTCTCCTTACTCTTGTCCGGGGCCTTCTTTAATTCAATAAGGACATCGCCTTTTTGAGTTCGGCGGATGTCTTTAATTGAAAGCCCGTGTTCTGCCGGGTTGACCTGGGAGCGGATGCCTCCCAGGATTTCCGCATAGGTCCTGCCCTCCGCGGGCTTGAGGACAATTGTCTCGGCCCTCGCCTTGTGTCGTTTTTTGGTAGGCGCTCCGCCTTGCTGGTTGGTCGGAGCACTCACCTTCTTCTGTTTTTTCTTCTTAGCCTCCCGCTTTTCCTACCTAGTGGTGACTTTTTCAGTCCTCACTTTGCTGCGGTTTGTCGCTCGCCTCGTTGGAGGCGCTACCGTCCACTTTTTCCTCTTTTTTTCCTCCTGCCCCCTTCAGCCAGCTCGGTTGGGGAGGTAGAGTTTAGCCTCTTCTGTTTGGGCCGGGCTGTGGGGGGGGGGGGGTGTTCGCAATGAGCGTTCTCCGCGTTCTCACTTTCCTTCTTCCCACTAGCTCTTCAAAGTAGTTTTGGAAGGCCGGGATACCTTCTTTGATGAGTTTACTGACATTCTCTTGCCTCTTCGTCGACTCCATCATTTCGTCCAGGATTTTCTTGATGGCGTCGACGAGGGCCTGGTCATCCTTCATCAGTCCCTGATCTTCCCCCTGGCGTTTGTCAGGGTTCCCTAGAATGCTGCTGTCAATAGCACTGCCGTAGCTTGATAAGCTGTCCGTTCTCTTCCGACTATCCACCCTCGGGATCTGTAGCAGTAGCTCCTTGTCTCTACTTACCTCCTTTGCCTTGAACACCTATTCGGTGTTCCCTTCCACTTCATTGTTGTTTGTTAGAGCCATTCTGTAGAATTCTAAACTTCGTCCCCTCGCGTGGCCGGCCTCCATGCACCCTTCAACGGGGAACTCACCAGGATGGAGCTCCCAACACTTCCTTGAAGAGCCCCATCCTGGCTTGGACCATCCCATAAAGCTCCTTTACGGAGCACGGGGATATAGTACGCTCGAGCGCACTAGCCCACCTCCGCTCTCTCGAGCTTCACACCCCAACAAAAAGGTGATCCACTCTTTGGAGAGTTTCCGGCAGACGTCACGCGCTGAAACGCATTCGCCGAATGCCGATTGACCAGCGCTGGCTAAACGCTGGCCGCCCATCTTGCCGTTAGCAGGAGTTAAAGATGGTTCAGATCGCTCAAGTGCGCATCCTTAAAGACTAGCTTCCCCACCCAGGATCACCCTTTGGCAGCGCACAGGCCCGCATCGCACGGCAAGCGCCATGATCCGTCGTTTAGCTCCGGGTAGAGCCCCTTTTCCTCGTCGGCGCGTGCCGGGAGGAGCGGACAGGCGAAAAAGGTTCGATCCGTTTTAATTTTCGCGACGCTAGCAAGAGAGCCCGCCCCTTTCCATTCCAGCCCTTACTCGGGTTGGCGTGGCATGGGTGGCAGTTGTGTGAAGTCGATGTTTTTGTGTTTTGCGTGTACTTGTCTGTTTGGCAGTGCGTGGCACCACCATGCCAGCCCCCCTGCTGGCGGCGTCGACCCGACGCCAAGTATGCGCCGCTCCGCGCTTCACCCCCACACCACGGGTTACCCATTGGAAAGAGCCCCCCCCCCCCCGGTGTGTGGCGCCCACATCCGTGTATTAGGGGAGATATGCCCGTTTATGGACTGGCAATACCAGTCGCGCCCGTACGTTTCAGTACCTGTGGGGTTCTGCTCAATCCGTGCTGGCGACCGGTGTCGCTCCGCTCTAGTTCACGCACCAAGGTGCGTGCCGCCTACATCTTTTTATGCGGGGTAAATATACCCGTTTATAGGGCACCCTCCCGCGAGATGATGGCGCGCGGCAACCCTTACTCGGCAGTGGAGGCGGGATTGACGCCCGCGCCTCCGCCTTTCAGCGGCTGTCGAGCAGGACTACTCCGTGTTAGCCGTACTTTTGGTCGAGCCAAAGTCGCCGACCGGGGGGCGAGGCAGTAGTGTTGCCTTCACCCTGTCAAATATGTTATCGTGTCTGCGTGTCAGTTTTTATGAGAAGTGTACCTGTATCGATGGGCTGTCAAGTTGCTGTGACTATACTCCCTCCTCCTTTCTCTGTGCTTGGGACCGGCGCCGCCGAAACATAGGATCACTATGAATCCGCGGTGGCGGAGTTGCCTTTGAAGCAGTAGAACGATCAGAGATTTAAGTAATAGTAATAGAATGTTTGGAGGAAAAGTTGTTCTTGTTTCAGGAGATTTTCGACAAACACTGCCCATTGTCCGCTTTGGAAATAGAGTTCAAATAATCGAAAATTGTGTTAAACACAGTTATTTATGGCACAACTTTCAACATATTTCGTTAAAACAAAATAAAAGAGTTTCAGAAAAAGAAAGGGAATTTAAAAATTGTCTTTTAAATATTGGCAATGAACATTTTTCAACAAAGTATGAAAACGATAACGAAGTGATCAAAATTCCAAAACAAAATTTGTTAAATGGAGAAATAATTGAAGAAACTTTTGGAAATCCAACAAATATAAATAATCAAGAGTTTTACGAAAGTATTATTTTAGCACTAAGAAATGTAGATGTTATCGAAATCAATATAAACTGAACATAAACTGAAACTAAAAATAGGATCAATTATTATGTTTTTAAGAAAGATACATTTAAATAACGGTTTATGTAATGGTACAAGATTGATAGTAGAAGAAAGAGAATTTTTAATTTTAGTAAAAATTTTAACTGGTAATCAAAGTGGATCACATGTAATAATACCTCGAATGAATTTATCACCTTCCCTAAAAGAAATTCCATTTCACATGACAAGAAGGCAATTTCTTTTATGACAATCAACAAATCACAAGGACACTCATTCAAAAGGGTTGGAATATGTTTACCAACACCAGTATTTAGTCATGGAGAATTATATGTTGCAATTTCAAGAGTAATGAGTCAACAAAATTTAAAAATATTAATACCAATTAAAACAATAACTAATATGAAAGAAAAATAAATTAGAAACCAAGAACGAAAAAGTGATAATTAATGCTCGAATAAGATGAAATATATACAAAAAATTTGGTTTTTACAGAAATATTATAAAAAATCGGATCTTATAATAATACTAATCTCTTCATATTACTTTAACTTTCTTATCTGTAGAGCGAAGAATATTAAGGGAAGAAGGTACCCAAATTAGGCAGAAGGCCTAGAATTAATTAAAAATAATTTTTATACTCCCCGTGACACATATATGTATAGGAAGTATGAAAAAATGGATTTCAATCCACTTTAGGTATTAGTTTTAATTTAAAAAGTCAGATTTATAATATATATTTTAACAAATATTCTAAGAGCTTATATGCATGTTTTGCAACAGATTTCTTTATTCGTTTCCAAAGAACTTATGTGTAAAATTTGGGACATGTCCTTCGAAACCCATTGCGCAGACTGATAATCAAATATTTGGTATTTTTACAGTTTTTGGGGGAAATCTGACATTCTAAGTTAAAATTAATACCTGAAGATGATTCAAATACATTTTTTTACACTTTCTATAAATGTACGTGTTATTGAGAGTATAAAAATTATTTTTAATCCATTTTAGGTCTTTTGTCTAATTTGGGTACCTTCTTCCTTTAATACAATAAATTATTTATAATTGTTAAAAAATAATAAACATCAACACAGGCAAAAAACCTCACGTGAGAAATCACATGAGAAATCACGTGAAATCTCATGCAGAAAATCCGGTGACTTTATAAAATAATTCATCACCTGATATTTCGGTGATTTCTCATGTGATTTCTCATTTGTAACCCAGTTAAAAAAAAATCAGTCGAATACAGTCTGATTGGAATCAGACTGAATTCGACTGATTTTTTCAAGGAGTATCACAGAAATATATTGCTTTGTAAAGCTTAGAAAATTTTTGCAAGTTGGAAAAAAAGTACAAGAAATTGTACTAAATAATTGAACGTTTAGGAAGCATCAAGGGAGTTTCAAAGGGTGGCTCGCCCAGTGGAGCGTTTATTCTCTTGTTTGAAGATAACCGTTAGAATAAGTAAAATTAATAAATTTAAATATATAAAATTATAAATGTAATATAAATATCGATTTAGTAAATGTAATGAAATATATATCTTACTTGCAATTAGGGAGAGAGAAATAAAAAGATGTAAATAAATTGTATATAAAATTTTATATTTTTATTTAAAAAACACTTTTTAAATTTTCATTTATAAAAACACTTTAAACTTTTATTTATAAACTTATTTAAACTTATATAAAATACATACAGATCTGTCAAACTGTAAACTATCAACTGTAAGTTCTGTCAATTGCTTCGAGTCCTTTTGTCTTAAATAATCTATATATAGACCTGCAAACAAAAAAATTGTATGTTACATTATTTTGTATTGAATATAATAATAGTAGATTATGCAACGCCCTAGCGTAGCGAGCTACATAACCAGGGGGAAAAGTTGTAATTGTTATAATGAGCGAATTAATCAATAAATAAAAGAAGAACCGGTCGTTAAATAAGTATATTAAGGGAAGAAGGTACCTACATTAGACAGAAGGCCTATAATTGAATAAAATAATTTTTATACACTCAGTAATACATATATTTATAGAAAGTATGAAAAAATTTGTTTCAATCCACTCCGGATATTAGTTTTAAGCTAGAATGTCATATTTTCCAAAAAAAGACTGTAAAAATACAAATACTTGATTATCAGTCTGTGCATTATTTTTGAAAGGACACTTCACCAAGTTTTTTGTATACGAATAAAGAAATCTATGTTAGAAAACATGCATATAAGTTGTTAGAATATTTTGTTAGCATATATTATAAATTAAAATAAAAATAATAACATAATTATTAATAATAATTTATTATATATTTTACAATTTATTCTACTCCACTGACTTTATTATTAACATTTCTTCAGGAAAAGTTGTGATGCTTTTTCTTTGATCTATGGCAAGGAGAAAATTTGATCACAATACATATTTTAAAAATACCTGGCGAACGTAAAGTCTAACTAGCTTTGAGTATCAAATTTTTGCACTATAATGCTTTTAAAAATATTTTTATTAAATTATTAAATAAATGAGCATCTTTTTCTTTTGCTTGGCTTTCTTTAGATATATTTTTATTACATTAATTTATAATATACGCTAACATAATATTCTAACAACTTATATGCATGCTTTTTAACATAGATTTGTTTTTTCGTATACAAAAAACTTGGTGAAATGTCCTTTCAAAACCAATGCACAGACTGATACAGTCTTTTTTCTGAGAAATATGACATTCTAGGTTAAAACTAATATCCGAAGTGGATTGAAACAAATTTTTTCATACTTTCTATAAATATATGTATTACTGAGTGTATAAAAATTATTTTATTCAATTATAGGCCTTCTGTCTAATGTAGGTACCTTCTTCCCTTAATATTCGACTGATTTTTTTTTAACTGGATTACAAATGAGAAATCACATGAGAAATCACATGAGAAATCACCGGAATATCAGGTGATGAATTTGTTTCATAAAGTCACCGGATTTTCTGCATGAGATCTCACGTGATTTCTCGTGTGATTTCTCATGTGATTTCTCACGTGAGCTTTTTCGCCTGGGACTTTATTAACAATTGCTGCAACAGATTTTCTTATCTGTAGCGCATAAAATATAATACAATATTTTTTATAATTGTTAAAAAAATAAACATCAATTTTATTAACAATTGCTGTAGTTTTTATTCTTAAACATGATAAAACATTGCAGGTACATATAATCTAAAACGTTTAAAAAAACCTCGGTTACAATAAAATAATAACCTGCATATAATATGTTCAATGTATTCATGTTGTAAAACAATTTGTAACAACATTGTAATGCTGGCTTCTTCAGGCGTCAAGTAAGCGTTAGAACTACAAATGACATAAATCGGCAATTATTTAACTAATTTTTTCATTTGTATACAAGTTTGTTATCTTACATGAGAAAAATTTAAACAACCGTTAAGAGTTTTTTATAAGATTATGACAGTTTCAACCTTGGAAAAAGGAAAGAGCAATTTTGTTACTAATTTTAAAAATACACTTCGATTTACATCCGATACACTTCCGGCAAATTTTTGGAATACTTTCGGTCCAGTTTTGATCAACTGCCGGCCTATACATCCGATAAATTAACAAAAAACGTAAAGAGTCTGAAGAAAAGAGAGGGGGAGGGGGGTTGAAAAATTTTATTTCGGCTGCACTTCCAATAAACTTTTGGAATATTTTCGGTCCAGTTCTGACCAACTGCCGGCCTATATATCCGATACATTAACAAAAAACGTAAAATGTCTGAAGAAAAGGGGTCGAAAAATTTAATATCGACTGTACTTCCGATTTACTTCCGGTACACTTCCGGTCCACGTCCGATGTACTTCCGGTAAATTTTTGGAACACTTTCGGTTCGGTTCCGTTCCATCATTCTGATTCTAATTCCACGAATGATCATTATTAAAAAAAGTCTTAACAATTTAGTGAAAAAAATAAAAAATTGACTCTCCTTAATTTAATAGAGGATTTATTAATAGTTTCATTGCTGAAATTCATTAAATGTACTTAACTTTCAATATGAAGTCTCAAAATCAAAGTGAAATCATAATTTACTTTGTTATTAACTTTAGGTTAACAAATTACAGTAAAAATTACTACCATTACGTTGGGATTATTTCCCTTAATTTCTTTACTTGAGCCTTAAACAAGAAAATATGTAAAATTAGCGGAATTGCGTAACTGCGCCATTTTGTAAATTCGCATTTTTTCTAAACAATTTTTGAATTTCCCAGTAAAGAATAATTATTTATAACGATATTCGATGTTCAATTAGCGCTAGGTAGCCTAATTGTTATTAAAAAAGAGAAATTTATTCAATTTCAGACATTTTTCCAATCTTCATGAGCTTATAGTTTATGGCATAAGGTCAGTTCATAACAAATACAAAAACTAAGAACCACTGCATGTATCAACTTGAAGAAAACAAATGAATGCGCCGCGCAGACAATCAATCAGTATCTTAACCACGTGTTTTAGATGCCAAAATATTAAGGATTACGCTATCTTACAGATTTACTTCAAAATGAATCCAAATTTTTAACTAAAAAAAAAAGAAAGAAAGATTAACCGTCAAATTTAGTAATTTTCAGTTTTCTACATGGAAAAATAAAATACAAATTTGCTGTTAGTTATCTTCTACTATCTTTATGTGTAGGATTATGTACAAAATTTAATAATTTATCACATTTGAAAATGCTTTTTAAAATTATTTTTGGGCAAGAAATATGTATTTTTCTATAGTAGATAGAAGAATTAAATTGTTAAAAAGCCAAAAAGATATTTAAAAATTGCAATGTGAATACTTCTAATTTATATTTGTTTAAGATAACTTTATTTTTAATGAAAATATAACTAATAAATAGTTTAAATTTCGTTATGCCCAGCACTGGGCTAAATTTATTTCTATCCACAGAATATAACAATAAGATCAAATTAATGCAAGAGCTTTTAAAAACTTCATATCATCAAGATAATCTAATTACAGCATTTAATAAAAGCTCAATTTATGAATTACTGAGGATTATCAGGTTATTGCATCAACAGTACACATCTACAAATTTTTCAGAAATGATTCGACAGTTTGGGAAGAGGCTTGGTCATATTCGAAGGCAAAGTGAGTGTCAAGAAAGCTCCAGTAAACAGACAGATGATTTCCGTAATCGCAGTCAAAGTCTTGATGGTCAAACCATAAATAAGCACCATTTATCAACTTCTTTCGACAACGATTGCGAAACCACTTATCGCATCTATGAAAGTATTCTTCGCCAAGGTACTAAATAATTCAAACAAGTACCAAAATTCTTATAATAAATTTCAAGTTGTATGCCCACGTTATTATTCTGTGAATATACTAAACAATTTCTTCATCTTTTATATTTACATATATTTGAATGTTAAGGTTACATTTTTTTTTTATATAATTATATAATTATAAAGTGTTTAATATAAAGTTTACTGAATAATTTTATTTAATCATCCATTACTAAACTTATAGTTAAAAGCTAAGTTTAATATTTTTATTTATTTTATTGGTTGTATGTACAAAATATTATAAATTCTTATTAAAAGTAAAACTATATTATTTTCATTATCACAGTACGTTTTCTTTATTAGTTAAATTAGTTAAATAAATATTTTACAATAATATACTAATAATTTAATATATGTTATACTCAAAGTAATCTATTACTTTATTCTTAAAATCTATTACTTAAATTAATTCATTTTATTTGCTTATTTTTAGTTTAACTTTAATTGCTTTTTATTTAAATTAATCATTGAAGTAACTTCAACAAATAATTATTCTCTTACTACCCTTAAAATTAACAGTTATATTTTTTTATTTCAAATTGAAAATGTATTTCAGGAGCATACTGTCTGCATGATTTTATATAAAGTTTAAAAGAAACTGGAAACAATCATTGGATATCTACATCTTTTAAAAATCTGAATTATGGTTTTTTTAAAGATATTGTCAAGTTTTATTGTTTGTTTTAGTAAATATTTCCCTTTCCAAATATGGGTAATACTTTATTAAAATTATTAGATAAAATAATATATTAACTTATTAACAATTTAGATTGCTTGAGAAAGCATAACAAACAAATAACTGAATCCTAGCTATTGCAGCATTTGCTACTTGATAACACAAACTCTTGCACTTACGCACACATTTACGCAAATACAAAAAAAGGATGATTAGAAATTAAAGGTAAAGTGTAGTTAATTATTATAGTATCTATAATCTATTAAAAAAACTGCTGCCAATTCATTGGCTCAGTTCAAATGTGAAATATATTAATGCAGTATTTTAAAAATTGTTTAAATACAATTAACTGATTAAAATTAAACTATTTTAAAATTATTTGCTCATGTAAAATAAACTACATTGATAGTACGAATGCAAATAATCATAATAAATCATAATAAAATAATATTAAATAATAATAAACATATTACTATTATACAATTGCGATACCCTGTATAATTTAAAACTGTTATAAAACAAAAACGAGTACATAAATTTAAAAATTTTTTTAATTTAAAACATTTAGTAAAAGTCGAAAAAAAACTGTCGATTATTGAAAAAGACCGATTATTCATTAAGATATAAGTTATTCAAAATATTTTAGAAAAAAAAATGAAATCTTAAGGTGGTTCCATGGATTATTGAAATTTATAACGTTACTGAAAACAATCTGGTGTTAAATCATATATGAATATATGAAAAAAGTGTGCTAAATCATGTGATTATTTATACGTCAAATGATGTGTCAAATCGTACTGATATTTTTTTTGGAAATCATAGTTTAGCTATAAATATGCTGATATACCAAAAATAGCTTAGGAACAATATTGCTAAGCATTATTTTTTTGATAATGAAAAATGCGAACATGAAATGAGAAGTAAATAGTGGTATGGGTGCCGCGTCGTCTGCTTCTTAAACTCGCCTCCGCGGCACTACCGTGCTATTGGATGATTGTTCATATGCCAAATCATGTACTCATGTGACTTTAACGAAGAAATCGGCACATAAGTAATCATATGATTCGGTACGTGACTCTTCATATGATTCGACATCTAACCAATTAAATAAAATAAAAAAATGATCTGTACGTTAAACAAATATTGTTTTAAATTTATTAATACCGCTGCCAATTCATTGGCACTTATTAGCTTCCTCATAACTAATTTATCGTTCCAATATTATCTCAGATTCATTAAAAACAATCGATTTCAGCAACATAATTTTAAACTATTCTAGAATTAATTATTTATTTTTGTATTATAATTTTATTTTTATATAATATATGTTTATTTTAAAATTTAATGGGCAGCAAAAAAAATTTAAATAAAAGTTTTGTTATTGGAATATTTAAAGTCCTAAATAACAGATTTTTTGAAACTCCATTCACAAAGCTCGATTTCGCGTAAGCGTAAATAACACAATGACTGTAATATTTTAAACGCACGCTCGCTTTTTTTAAATACATGATCGATACCTAAGAGAGACGAGGAGAGAACTTCACAACGCTTAGTTTTTACCTAGTATATTATACGTGTTTACACACTCGATTTGCCTGATAGGACTTTATTACAAACTCAGTGCCATGTAGAACTTTTTAACAATAGCCATTTTTATCAATTAATTGATATCTACGACGCTGGCTCGAATTGGAAATACTGATTAAAAACGACTTCCGAAAAAATCGCATTAATCGGGATTCGAACCCAAGCCCACTTGGGCAACTTTGTATCAAGCAATTAAGACGCCTTAACCACTTAAGCCAACGGGTGCCCCGTGAGATATAGAAATTCTTAGGTTGGTTGTATTGTCATCTAGATTTAAATTTGTAATTCCAATTTTTAAAGAATTCAATGATAAATAAGCATGCTTGCGATTTAGTAAATTTTAATAATTCTATCATTAATGTTGGGATATTATAATTAGCTTTCCGTAATTTTATAATTAATGTTCTGTGTATATTATATTGTGGACAATCCCACACTATATGTTCAAATGTTTGAAGCGGAAATCCACATTCAGGATTTTGTATTATATTTTTCCTCCAGAGGCTTTCTACTAACGAGTGATGATTAGCTCTAATTATATTTATTGTTGTGAGGTATCTTCTTATTTTGATTACATCATTAACTTTGCACAAGTCATATGAAAAAAAAAAAATAAATAAAATAACTTATCACACTACTATCTTCGTGTTGCAGAAAATTAAATAAAAATTTTAAGTAAATTGAATTTTCTCTAGTAATTATTTGTCAAAGAAAAGTAATTTTTTTATATTTGGTTTGAACTATGTTGCTGAAACTAATGTAAACAATCATAATAAAATATTAACTGGCGGCCGGGATTGCACCTTTTGGTGTCATCAATTTTGACTGCATAAAATTTGATGAAAATTGTGGTTAATGTCTATAAATTAGTATGAACATATGACATATTTAGATGTTGTATTAGTTTATTTTTATTTTAACATTGAGAATCTATAGTCGAGTACCAAAAACGATATAGAAAAAAAGGATTTGGAAAATTATATTTTTTGGCTCTTACAAAGGGTAGTTTTAGAATTTTTCTAATAAATATACTATAATTGCTTTGAGTGACCCTCAGTATCAAAAAGTTCCTCGTAAATGTCAAAATTCCCCCCCCCCCGCAAAAGAAAAGAAAAAAATGTTTCCCGGACCTCGCCGGCCGGTGGCACCAAAAGGTTGACCACCTCTTGGTTGACCGATATCTATGATCCTTTTAGAAATTTTTCTTCGGAAAATTTCTTCAAAGTATGACTCTTGGCACCCTCCTTAAAGCCTGGCCGCATGGAGGTTAATAATGAAAAACTATACTGTTCTATGTGATATATATAATCACGATACGTATATAAATATATAAATATAAATGATATATATAAATCATTTGAGAAGTCACATGACAACTTATGTGAAAAATTAATTGACTTTATGAAATAAATCATCAAGTGGTTTCTTATGTGTTTTCTCACGTTATTTCTCGCGTAAATGGACCTTACTGCAAAGTGTAAGCTTTTAAATAATAAAAAAAATCAGTTTCTCAAAATTAGGATCATAGGAGATCTCACGTGATATTGCGGTTCGTGAGCTGTTAAAATCTCTTAGATAATAAAAAGTCAATTTCTCAATATCGGGAGTCGCCTATTAGGTTGTGCCACCTCCCACATAAGTTCAAAAATCTATGATTCAAAAAATTTTAGACGTTTTTTTAATTTTAGAAATTTTATGCTTTTTCCTCGAGTAAGATATCACGTCAAACCTCGCGTAAGAACTCATGTAAAAACTCACGTGAAATCTCATGTGAGAATGTACAAAATTTCTAAAATTAAAAAAATGTCTAAAACGTTTTGAATCATAGATTTTTGAATTTATGTGGAAGGTGAGCTAATAGACGAATTTCAATTTTGAGAAACTGATTTTTTTATATTTAAGAGCTCACATTTTGTAGTAGGATCCAGTTATGTGAGAAATAACGTGAGAAATTACATCAGAAATCACTTGATTATTTGTTTCACAAAGTCAAGTAATTTTTCACGTGAGTTCTCACGTGAGATTTTTTGCGTGGGAATTGGCAAAGCAAAAATCTTTAAGGATGTAGTAAGTATACAATCTCTATCAAAAGTGTAGTAAATTCAAAGTATTACAATTTATGCACTTTTGACGCAGTAAAACTAAAAGAAATCATTATATTTATAAAGCATTATTATTTACATAATATTATTCTGTCGTCTTAAACTTTTGGATGTGAATTCTGAAGGCTTCAATGTAAGATAATAAAAATCACGAATTTTGTAACGTTGTTTAGATCGAAAATAGTAATAAATTAATTTTTTTAAATATAAATAAAGCAATTTTAAATGTAAAAGATTCATATATATGATTTCTTTAATACATTTAATAAATACATGTTTTAAAAAATGAAGAATAAACATCGCAACCTCCCTCTTAAATGTTCAAATGTTGGTAGCACTGCTACTCTCAGCTATTGCGAACGGCGTCTTTTTAATCGGATCTTAGACATAGTTTCTGCTTTGCAGCGTGCACTAAACGTTGTTATTGTGATTGCTTATAGTATTACTTTATTCATTCCTTTTTTAATTATCGAATTTTATCAACTCATCGTTTGTACGAATTCAAATGACGTTTTTTAAGATTAGAATAAAATTATATTTAAAAAAAGTTATAATCTGAAAAATCATTGAACAATTTGTAAAAGAACTATTTTATATCTTATGTTACAATTATTATAATTAATATTCACATTCGTTCAAAACTTTTATATCGTCGTGATGTATAACATACGTGTATATCGTATATATTATATATATAATTATATGTATAATTATATAGAGATCCTAAGGTGGTTAATGGGACAAAAATTATATCCAGGAGTGTTTAAGAGGACAAAGTGGTACTTATGAGGACAGTCCCGATATAAGCCACATTTTTCATACATTCATGGGTGCTTATTAGGACACAAAGACACTCAGCCAGAGGAGACGTATTATTTCTCTAGTAATTTCCAAGCACTAGGAGTGGGATAGGCGTAGGGATGGTTTATTTTTTTAATAGGCTTTAACAGGGGATGTATTAGGTTCAAGGGGGTGGGAGGGTTGGTTTATACTTTTTTTTGAAAATCTATGTATATATCTTACTATATTATATAGTTGTAAGCTTGTCGTTCAGGCCCCTCCCCCCTCCTTCCCCCCCTCCGACCCTCAAAATAAGGAAAAAAGTCGCTTTTCCTTATATCTTTTCAAAAAAACGCGCCTATCTATCTACCTCTTGGGTGGTGTGAAAAAGATAGAAACTACATTATTTTAATTCCATTTAATTTTTTTACTATACCTAAACTTGGGGGGGTTGGCAAGCGGAGCGAGCAGGGGGGGTACCCCCCCTAGTATATATATGTATATATGTATACGTGTATATTGCATCCCGACGTTGCAATGTTTAACTGCCTATACGCTCAGAAATCTAAATATAGTATTACTTTTTTATTAATATCTTCTGTAATAACCCACCTAGAGCCTTCATTTTGATTTAGATTTATTCTTAAGATCTGTATTAACACTTGTACGAAATTTCAAGTTTTTCTTATTGTTCTTTCTGTACGTTTTTTTGACTGTAACGTTTCTTTTAGTGTGTAATGTACGAATCACCATAAGAATACGTGTTAAATAAAACTTAGCATAACTTTTTTAAAAACTCATGAATCGTTCTAAAATTTCGTACAGATTTTTTTATTCATAAAATGAATTGAATTACAAAATTTGGTATAGATGCTATTGTTTTTACTTGTAGCTCATACAACCTTAAGGGGAGGTACCGGTGACATTGCAGTCTAGACTTAAAAAAATCGTAGAGAGCTGAAAACTTTTTTCATGGTATCTTTCGGCATGTTGAATGCAATGGTTTAACCTATTTTTATAAAAAGAAATTGTTAAATAAATAGGCAGCGTATTCTGTTAGAGAATAGTTTTATTATAATTGATCTAAAAATGAAGAGCTCGTGGAGCGTCCGTACATGACGAGCGGTTGACATAAAGTGACTCGATAGAGTTCTAAAACTTATTACAAAATATCAGAGCGCTAACGTCGACTATAAACGTCGCGCAAAGGGGTTACTTGTAACTTCTATATTCACCACATAAATTTTTTCGTCATTTTTTACTTTTTTCAAGAAAAAATTTAGAGTTTTTCAAATCCATGCGTGATGATATTTATCATTATCCAAAGTACTCACAAAAAAATTTTCAGTGAGAAATCTAAAAAATTGAGGAAGTAGTAGTATTTTTTTATTCGGGCATTTCCATCTTGTTTTCGAAAAAATTGGAACATAATTATCTTTCCATCATAATATGCGCACGAAACCTATAAAAGTTATAAAAATATTATCTTCATAATGTCCTATCAGAATATTGGGTAAGGTGCAACTCTTATGACATTATAAAATGTTGACTCTACTATAAAAAAAATGTACAAAAGAAGTCTTGATAAGTGAGAAAATTTTATTGTAATGTTATACTTGATAATAACCGTTATTGGTACAACGCCCGATCCCCTGATAACTTTGCAGGGTGAAATCCTATAAAAAAATCTTAAATAGAAAAGTGATACGATTTCAAAAAAACGAATTCAGCGGTGGTCATGTCTTTGACCTCGACTCTAGTTTTGAAGGTCAATTCAAGGTCAACTTTAAAATTTTAAATAGAAACACCTATTTTTTTCCATAAATCGACAGAGCGCAAAATTTTATATCCGAATATGGATTGAAAAATTTAAAATAAAAATAAGGGCCAATTTTTGGCGGCAATTTATCGCTCTTCCATACTCTCCGCGAAAACACCGTACTCAAGCACAGTCAACATTTTATAAAGTCATAAGAGTTGTACTTCATCCAATATTCTGATAGTACATTATGAAGATAATATTTGTATAATTATTTTATGTTTCGTGCATATATTATGATGGAAAGTTAAGGTGGGTCGAGCGCTACGCAAATTACTGCAGAACTATTTAAAATTGAAAAAAATGATTCTATAAATAAAAATACATCTTCTTGCCATATCTTAAGTCAAGTTTCTGAGCAAATATTTAAGAAAAAATTATTCAAAGATCGGTATTTTAACACAGGTTCTTGTGGAAGTCACTGATTTTTAACCGGAAATGTATATCCTTTTTGTCGATAAATTCTGTAGATATGAATGAAAAACTACATTAAAACAGTTTAAAATGTGCACTTTCTACTTGCAACAAAAAAATATATATATACGATAGTGGACAAAATAAAAAGATATTAAATTATGAAAAATTAAATTGTTTTACTTCCGTAAAGCAGTTCCTTTTCAAAATTTGGAACGTTGCAAAAAAGTCTAATTGAAATTTTCTTGTAAATATTAGGTTGTATATCATAAATAAACTTATTAAAAGAACTTATTCTTAATATAAAAATTATTTTCATTAAACTATTAATTATATAAATGAAAGCCTTGATAACCTAAAAGCGACTTAGTATATAAACAAATGGCTATAGTAAATACTCAAATCATATGAGTATCTAAAAAAAATTTTATTTTCATAGAAAAAAGCATACGTTTATTTCATGTGCAGCTTACATTTCTAAATAATATAAATATTTTTATTTGAAAGTGCTAGTATGCGGGAAATAGTATTTTATTATATTAATTTTCATATCACTTCATTGACTAGAGTTCAGTCTAGTCTCTGGCAAATGTCAGATGTGCCATACATAGCTCCGGCAAACGTCTTAATTATTAGTGGTTTCAAGCAGAATTAAAAAGTGAAAAATTGAACATAACAATAACCAGCCTCGTGCGAGCTTTTTATGTAACAAAAACAACCCGGACCTCTGCAGGCTCGACGCAACAAGGAGCAAACTGCAAAGGGTCGTTATAAACGAGCTAGGGAGTCCGTAAAAAAAAATTTAAATTGTCAACAAATAGGTAAACAAGCAACACAAGGAAAGACAGACACACACGCATACACATGAAACGCTAAACAAAGCGATGGCCGGAACCCTAGACAAACTGCGGGAAGTGCTTCTAACTCCCAGGCACGCGGGTACCGCTTATCCAATGTGGGACCTGCAGGAAGCACTTCCACAAAAAGTGTATCGGTGCAACCACGGCCAGCAGCATAGGGGACCCGACTCATATTGTGGATTGCCAGGCGTACAGAACAGCGAAGAAGGCCAGGCAGCGCAAGCTCCAGTTTGACGCTAATGCTAGAGTTGCGACACCGGCAAAAAGGCCCGCCCATCACCACGCCTCACACAGGTTACTAGGCAACATAGGCGGGGCCTTGGCCCCACCGCTGACGGCTTCTACGGCTTTGCTGAAGGCAGCAAAGAGCTCCTCGCGGGCCTGCTCCCCGGATACACCAGCGGCGCAAGACCCTGTACGTTCCTCCGGTTTCATCAGTGGAGGCGCAACATCTGACGGGTCAAATGAAATCAGCAACACCAGCGCCAGTGAGTCTGGCCAAAATCAAGTTCAGCGGAATGGAAGCTCAACAGCAGCCTCAAACTACTTGACTCCATACAACTACCGGGATGCACCATGGTGTCTGCGATAGTGGAGTACGCAAACCACGCTCAGGTAAATGTTGAAAACGCGTACGTGAAGTTATTAGCCGATGTGAAGAGGGAATTCGCTTCTGGGATCTCGGCGGTGACAAAGCATTTGGCTACTCTCCCATGCCTTGAAGAGGCAGTCAATGCGCAAAATGAGCGGCTTGACACCTTAGAAAGCCTGGTGAGGTTGGTCAAGCAGTTGCACGCTGAGCTGACAGACGAATTCAACTCTACAAAAGCAGAGTGTTCTACTGTCAGACCTCCAGCTGAGTCGCGAAGCTCTCAGGTAGGAAAACAGCAGTCTTAAAGAGAAGCTCCATGAACTTCACTGTGCAAACGAAAGTAGCGCACAAATGTTGCGAGATATTCGAGCGGGGTTTGACGGCACTAACGCCAAACTCGTCACTATGGCAGACAGCATGCGAACACTGACACACACACACACACACACACACACACACACACACACACACACACAAACTACTATTCCTCTCACTATTGCTAGCACACAAGCGAGCGAACACAATTACACAAGGCGTTCACACAAACAGAAATAATAGCGAGCGAGGAAATCAAGAATACAGCGACCCCGAGAATGGACAGCATCGCACGATACTTGTGTCGGGAATCGTCGACTGTACTAAATTATCAGTAGCTCCGGAGAGAGTGGCGCTTGCCATATTAAAAGCAGTCGACCTCAACATTAATACGAGCGACGTTGTCAGTGCTAAATAATTTGACACAGCACATATGCACAAAACAATTCATACAACTAGCAGTGGTCCCAATACCAAACCACGCACTATGCAAGTCGTTCTTAAACATCCACACATACTTGAAAACATCATGGCGAAAAAACAGAAAACAGGGTTTAACACCCCTAACGTTGGGCGCAGTTGTTTTTTCAGAAGGTCTAAAATCTCGAAAGGTCAAAATAAAGAAAATGATTTTTGTAGAAAGTGAAAAATACAGAATAAAAATGTTCAGAAAGGTAAAATAATAGAAAATTTTCATTTCGAAAGGCGAGAAGTCGAAGGG